>BGPR01042242.1:0-13330 GCA_013235015.1 Araneus ventricosus | reverse complement strand
AATGCTATTAAAACTCCTAAAATATGATTATGAAGTGCAATATGTACCTGGAAACCAAATGTACTTGGAAGACACATTATCACGCGCTTTTAAAAGTGATAACCAGATTAAAGATGACCCTGAAATGAGTAATATGGTAAACAGTATTACTAAATATTTGCCTATGAGTAAAAGTAGATTAACTCAGTTTAAACATGAGACAGATCAGGACAAAGAATTACAAACAGTGATTAAATTTGTTAAGGAGGGGTGGCCTAAAGTAGCAACCAAAAATTGGTCTCGAGAATTGAAACAATACTGTAAATCTCAGACTGATTTACATACTAATGAAGGATTACTGTTTATAAATGATAAGATTGTTGTCCTTAACTCATTAAGACAACAAATGTTAACATTAATTCATGAAGGTCACTTTGGGATGGAAAAGTGTAAACAACGAGCTAGGGAGATAATGTACTGGCCTGGCATAAACAGAGACATAGAAACAATAGTCTCACACTGTGAAATATGTGAAAAGTTTAGGCGTTCTAACACTAAAGAGCCTTTGCAACCTCATTCTGTTCCTGACAGACCATTTGAGAAGATAGGGGTGGACATAATGGAGTTTGGAATTTTAAACTATTTGGTAGTAATGGATTACTATTCTAAATGGATAGAAGTTTTGGAGCTAGTAAATAAAACTGCTACGGAAGTAATTAATGTTCTCAAGGAAACTTTTTCAAGGTATGGGATTCCAAATTTTGTTGTGTCCGATAATATACCATTTAATAGCCATGTGTACATAGATTTTGCTAAAACTTGGGATTTTGAATATAAGTTCTCTAGTCCACATCATAGTAATGGCCAAGCTGAGAGGGGAGTAGGGATAGTGAAAACAATAATGAGAAAGGCAAAAGAGGACAATAAAAATCATTTTGTTGGTCTAATGGAATATAGGAATACACCAATCTTAGGGCTGAATCTCTCTCCAGCTCAGTTGATGTTTAGTCGAAGACTGCGAACAAAACTGCCTGTGACAAACAAACTGTTAAACTCAGAAGTAGTTAAGAATGTCAAAGGCCTGTTGACCAAGCGTCAACAAATTCAAAAGCAGTTTCATGATCGTTCAGCAAAATCTCTGAGTAGATTAAACCCAGGAGATAATGTACGCATGCAAAACATGAAAAATAAGACCTGGGAACCTGCACAGGTAATATCAATTGATAAAGATTTGAGATCATACACTGTCAAAAGTGAATCTGGTAAAATATTGAAAACGAATAGAAAATATTTAATTAAATCCCATGGTGAATTAAATGAAAGGTCTGATTATAGCATGTCTGATAATGATAATTCCATGCCTGATAATTTAATAAGATCAACTAATGGGCCAATTCAAAATAAATGCATCACTATGAATGATACAAATGTAACAACCACTAGAAGTGAACGAATTTGTCATAAACCAAGATATTTAAATGATTATGTATAAAATTGTTACTTTCAGTGTAATTCTCTTTGTAGTCTTATGGCATTGTATGTGTATTCTAGACTTATAATTGTAAGTGGATTTTGAAAATTGTGTAAAAGATTTCACATCTCAAAAGGGGATGTCAGTAGGACTATGACAACTCAACACTACTTGGTCGACGAGTGTTGATGCTAACGAGTAATGAACTCGTGCTGTTGGATCACTTAAGCGATACTTATGCCTAATTATGATTTTTGAATAATCTGTAAATAAAAGTATATTAATCCAGAATGATTATTTTAATACTTCTGTATTAATATACTTTAAGTATTTTAAACATGAAGTATTAAGAACATGACACCGAGTATACTGCCTCAATACTTATCAAAAGTGTTATATTATTTACAAAGAAGGAATAGATCTGGTAATTTCAAGAAAACAATCGTTTGCAAAATATAAGGATTTACATTATGTATAAGACATAATTTAAGATACCGTCCATCATGCAAAAAACATGGATATTTTAAATTTATCAAACCAATAAGAGAGTTACTTCTTTTAAAATAAAAATCAACATGGCACATAAAACAACTAAATAGTACAACACAGCAAATTTAATGAGTAAGGAAGAGGTATTTATTAGTTATATAGAGTGGCCAAGATGGAATAATGTTAGAGAATGCAATTTGGATAGCAAAGTTGGATAACATAATATAAAACTACTTCTCATCAATTAAGACGTAACTAAACACAGCTTTAAAATATAAAAATATGAGCATTTTAAATTTATTTGAACAATCAAAGATTTGCATTCTTGTAGTAAAAATCTTATAGGAAATAAAACATCATGCATTACAATACAATATTTAAACATTACAATATTTTAAACTTGGAAATACACTGCAGAAAAAGCTTCATTAAATATAGTCAATTTTCTGAATGCATCACCAGGTACAGTAAAGACATTATACTTTTTTTAGTTAATATGTGTATTTAATTTACCTGAACAATAAGCAGTTTGCATTCTAAAAATGACAGCAATCCAGGATAGATATTAATAACATGAAATACATCTTGAAACAAAATTTACCGGCAAGAAGTTATTATTCTGCACTTACTTACTAGTTGGGCTAAACACCAAAATATTCCTCAGATTGATTTTTCTCCAAAAAAATACTCTTACGAGCGAAGCAAAAATCTAAAACATTGAGCCAGAACGATTTTTCATTCTACTCGCACAAACGCATATTGAACTCGATCCCCCGATAACTCGCCAATTTTCTGGGATTGAAAAACGGAGGAAAAAGACGCCCGACAATCCGCTCTTTTGGCATGGAGAATAAGAAATCGGAGTGCTGACACCGGTGTGAGTGTCAACACGCGGTGGTGAATAGCGCCGAAAGCCTGCAATGTCATACAAACTACATCCCTTAGAATAGCCCTCGGAGTTCCAATTTGGACTCCTAATGTTATCTTGCTAAAGGTAGCAGGGCAGGAAATACTGTCTGGAAAATTTAAGCGGTTAGCGATACAATTTTTTATTAAACAAATCGCGACTCCACCCTTTTCTGCATTATTCCATACCCCTGATACAATTTACACGCAACTGGTCGAAAAAGATGCAGAGTCTCTCAGAATCACCTTTCGCAACCTCAATTGCATTCCAGACCATGTAATATCTCTTCCCATTTTTCCACACTCCAACCCAAACGTATGTGAAATTTTTCTTAAAGACTTTTATTTTCAAAACAAAGAACTTCCTTCCTCAATAATCTCCTCTGATTTCATTGAATGCATCCAAAGATTTTTCCCAAATCATTTTATCATCGCCACTGACGGTTCTAAATCTCACTGTCACACCTCCATTGCGGGTTTTTCTTGTTTACAGCAATTTTGCTATCGTATTCACCCTCTAAATTCTGTTTTCACTTCTGAAGTCTTAGCGATATGCCAAGCATTGGATGATCTCGTTATTCCGGAAACAGATATTCTAATCCTCTCAGACAGTTTTTCGGCACTTTCATCTCTGAAAAACATATCTTTCCACTCCCAAAAGTCATACAGCGCCTGGCTGCAAAAATCCATATCCGGAAAAATCTTAATAAAAAAATTGCACTTTTGTGGGTTTCTGGTCATTCTGGGGTTTCTTGGAATGAAAAGGCAGACTCTATCGCAAAGCAAGTATCAGATTTTTCACCTTATATAGATTGGATTGCCTCAGAAGACATTATTTCCCATATTAAAAAGCAATCATTCCAAATAACTGAAGAAAACTACCATAAAAGTAAATATCAATCATTAATTGGAAACATCCCGGACATTCTAACCATTTCTAAATGGACTGGTAACCGAGTACAAGATAGATTAATTGCTCGCATTATTAGCAAAACTATTACAATTGTAACCCCAGGGCTTCTTTCTAGATTCAACCTCCATCCCGATCCTTTGTGCAGAGTATGCAACGAAATAAATGACATCTCTCACATTCTACTAAGGTGCCAAAAATATGCATCTGTTAGAGTTACACTCTGGAGAAAATTAAATATAGTTTCTGCAAACATCACTTATGATGTACTCTTGTCTCATGCTCTAGTCAACAAGAATCATCTTCTCATCTTTGTTCAAACTCTGAAGTACTTCGACATTGATTAGCTGCATCCATTTGGCAACAAGCGGTTCCGATCCATTGTTTACTCTCCATTTCGACGTGTTCTGAATTACCGCTGGGATTGATTTAATACTGTCAAGGACTGGTTTAATCTTTGCTATGGAACTACCTGCTCAGTTTTCTTGGAATGATTAGTACTGCATCTAATTAGAAGTAGGGGATAATAGCCTTTGTTGCTTCAAATCCCGTAACACAAATTCAAGTCAAGCATGACTAGATGATATAGATATTCCTTAACTATAATTCGGTTTATATATATGTGTGTGTATAACCCAAAAGCAAAAATTTGGCTAGAGGCTATGCAAGAAGAAATTAATATGATGTCTAATAGAAAAGTATAAGAATTGGTCCCCAAACCCGAGAATATCAAAATATTTGGTAATAAATGGGTTTTTACAATTAAAAGGGATGAAAACGGCAAAATAGTTACACATAACTTCCTTTAAAGACGCAGTGGACTCCACTGAAAATCTTCGAACTCATTTCTTTTGTCGAAATAATAGTGGAAAAAATATTCAATGAATTTAATTCGATCCATAATGCTCTGATTAATACTTACACATAATCAGCACGTCTGTCAGAAGATGGTTCAAGATTTTTTTAAAAATTAAAAGCCTACCTGCATCTACATAAATCGTATAAGATATCTGTAATTAGCAGACTCAAGATATGCAATAAATTTCCGATTTTTCTCACTTTTATGATGTTTAATTTAAAAATTTAATAATTGTTTTAAATACTATGAAGTCTAAGAAATAGTAAAATTAATATTTTTAAATGGATTTGCATTCGTAGAAAATTATTTATTTAAAATTATTTATAAATTATTTATAAAATTGAATTTTTAAAAATAAAGTCAAGAAATGGAAATTTTGCCTAATTTTTAAATAAATAAAACTCGAACACTTTTATCTGTTTAATTTTAAAATTTAATCATTGTTTTAAATACTATGTAGTCTAAGAAACTTCAAAATTAATATTTTTAAATGAATATGCATTCGTAGCATTAAATTTCTAATAATCAAAGTGTAAAAATAATTTCGTTGATACGGCTTTTCATTTATACGTCATTTTTCGACAAACCCTTGAAAGAATTTTTAAACAGGCCTTTAGTGTAGTTCGAAATAAAAATTCCGCCAATGTAATTGCAGGTTCTTTTATGCGTATTTAGCATATAAAATTGCATCACTTTTAGAAAATTAAACTCTATGATAGATTCTCGTTTCAGGAAGTGGAAGAAGAAAAAGCTATAACAATGAAAACACTTGTTGAAGAGAAAAATTAACTACAACAAAACGTAACCTGTTGGTCATCCATTGTTCCAATAAGTTTCAAACTGAAAAATGTCCAAAATCATCTGAGCGTTCTGAAACCGGTATTCGTTTTCGGAAAGCGGCTTTTCTGACTATTATAAATAGTTAAGTGCGAAACTTCTTAGATATTGAAGATCCTCTTAAAGCATCTTCATCGTAAGCTTCTCTACAATAAAGGTCAGTAATAAAATTTTTCTGCATATAAAAAATTATTTATAAAATAGAATTTTAAAAAATTTCGTCAAGAACCGAAAATCTTGCTAACTGTTAAATAACTCCAAATTAAATTTCAAAAAACTCGTTCCGAGGTGCACTTTAAAAGTGTCAAATTTACATTTGTATCATATTTGTTAGCATTAGGACAAAGGGGCTACCCGGCATAGCTCCGTCCAAAACTAGAAATGATACGCACGTGGAGAGAGGCATCCGCTTTTATGATTAGTAGAGATTAGGAATTCGCAATGGATTGATCCTTCCTTGTTGACCGTTGACTTCCTTGCCTCTCGGGCTGCCGGCGTGCTCGGGTTGTTGCGTAGTACGGAAGACGGTGGAGGCCCTACGCAAACTAGTGGCTTTTTTTGTCCCCAGGTCAGTACGCGGATGTTCGATGTTGGCTGAGCAGATGGAGGAGGGTTCAACAACACATTCCGAAGTTCACTTGACGGACAGATAAGTTATTCCTCGCGTACGTCGAGGGGGTAGTGGTTGGGAGAAGATAAAGTGAAGTGAAATCCAAGTATTGACGCAACGTATCATATAAAATATGCATCATTTTGTGGGTGGGTTTCATGAAAAAAATATTTATAAAATAGAATTTAAAAAAATTTCGTTAAGAAAATGTTGCTAACTTTTAAATAACTAAACTTTTAAATAACTTAAATAATTAAATTGAAAAACCAGAAAGGATACGCACGTAGAGAAACATTCGTTTTTATTATTAGTAGAGATTAGGAATTCCTAATGGATTGATCTATCCTTGACTGACCATTGACTTCCTTGCCGCATTGCGTGCACTGGTTGTTGCGTAGTACGGTAGTCGGTGGTGGCCCTACGCAAACTAGTGGCTTTCTTGTCCCCAGGTCAGTACGCGGATGTTCGATGTTGGGTGAAATGGTGGTGAAGGAGTTCAAACAACACATAGTTCACTTGGCGGACAATATTTATTCCTCGTTCACGTGGGGCGCAAAGGGTTGATGGCAGATAAAGTGAAGTGAAATCCAAATATTGACGCAACGTATCATATAAAACATGCATCATTTTGTGGGCTTGGAGGTCCTCGTTGGTACCAGCTAGGTATTCGCTAGGGTACTACTACCACAGAGCTACTATCTGTGTTTAAAGCAAGAAAGTTAATTGATTCGTTTCTTTATTTTTGTGTTTTCGACTGTTTTTTCTTTGTTCATGATGAAAAGTCAGATGAGACCTGTCCTTTTCTTTTTTCTACTATTTTGTTTCTCTTGTTCAAAGCTGAGCCACACAAAGGTTACTGTGTTGGATGATTATGATGACTGTTTTTCTGTGAACTTGCAAAGCCTTTACGCCATTATGCAGACCTCTCCTTCTGAAAAATTTTTCAAGAGTGGTAAATCCACTAAGGAACTTGTCTTACGTCTTGGACAAAGTGAATATGAAGATATTCACTTTGTCCAAGACGTAAGACAAGTTCCAATCCAAGTATCCAAGTTTTGATATCAAATGCGGATCCGAACTCTAGATTTCCACAATTGAACCCTTTCACTCTTCAATCCTTCATTAAAGATAAGATTAATCGTCACACTAGCATACAAAATATGAAATTTACCGGACAGGGCAAAATTATTCTTACAACGCAGGATCCAGGACATGGGAAAACATTACTTCCAGTTTTCTTTTATATGATATTCCCACTACAATATCGTTGCCTGAGGTTGCGGCAGAGTTATCCGAAAACAATGAAATTGAGATTGCTGAAATAAGGCGTTTTGTAAAACAAAACAATATCCGGGAAACATCATCTGTTCTGGTTACCATGCTTGGAACTCGCTTGCCTGGGTATATGAAGATATGGTTCACAAATCAAAGAATTCAATCCTTTATTGACAGGCCACGTCAGTGTACAAAATGTTACAGTTTCATGCATCCCGCAAGGGTTTGCGAAAAGACACCAGTTTGTCATTCATGTGGTGCAATTCATTCGGGAATTTGTCAAGTTCCACAAAAATGCGTAAATTGTCAAGGGGACAATTCGGCCACATCGAAGGGCTGCCCTCTTTATATTAAGGAACAGAACATAATGGAACTAAAATGTAGAAACCATCTTACAACTGCTGAGGCCAGACGCATCTACAATCAATCTGCGAAAGTTAATTACGCTTCAGCTGTCAAAGCAAATGCACCTATCAAAGTTCCTCCTTTTTCTTTTTCAGAATTCTGGATTTTTCAGGAAACTTTTTTCAAGCATGAAGATCACTTCTTTTGTTCATCTAAAACTTTATTTTATTTGGACAGGCAAGATCGGCCTGGAGGGGGGTTGATTACTGGAATTCCAAAAACCGCATCCGCGAGAATCATTCCAACTAACTTCTCACATAATGCCAATCAGGAGATTCTTGCAGTTGAGATTTTTTATAAAGGCTTAAATTTTATCATTATTAACTTATATTCTCCTCAAGGTTTCAATATAGAAAGCGCAAAACAATTTTTTGATTCCTTTTCAGTTCCTGTCTTCATTTTTGGGGATTTTAATCTTCATCCCCCTCTATGGGGATCAGACAAATCTTCTCCGTAAGTAATGATTTCGTTGAATGGTTGCAAAATTCCAGTTTTGTTCTCCTCAACTCTTCTAATCCTACCTATGCTACTCATACTGGATCAGCTTCGCTACTCGATCTCTCAATTTGCTCTGCATCCATTTCCCATGGTGTTGATTGCTATGTTTCAGATTGAAACTTTGAAAGCTACCATTGTCCTGTCATTATCACATGATCGAAACTGGAACACATTTCTAAGAAAATGAAAACGATTGGAATCGGACTATGAGCCAATCTGCAAATGTTTTAACTACAAAAACTAATCTTAATGCACTGATATGCAAAATCTCGGAAGTGATCAGGGATAACACAAAAATAATCACTTTATCTTGTCATAATTTTCAAAAACTTAAAATCCTTTTTCGCAAAAGAGCCCTTCGTTTCATTTCAGAATTAGACTGGATAAAACATAAAAAATACGCAGAAAAACTACGTTTTCATATCAAAAAGGCTAGTCGGAATTATTGGGATAAAATTTGTAACATAACCAGAAATCCACGTATGAAATCCACGTATCTTTTCAGAATGAAAATCAGAATGAAAGAATCTTGATTCAGCAAATTACCCATCAAAATATTCATAAATTTTTTCCCTATCAATAATTACCCATCATTTATTGATAGGGAAAAAAGTCCCTCCTTCTGTGAACGGCTTCCTCCCCCTCAGAGACAATCAACTCGCAGTATACAAAATACACACAGCCATTACTGAAGCCCATAGTCATAAGAAATACTTTTTTGGAATTGGTCTAGATATTAAAAGTGCATACGATTCTGTCTACATAGATGGTCTTATTTTAAAGTGCCTTCGGCTTGGTATTAAAGGAAACATTATTAAGGTCCTGCCCAGCTTTCTGCAAAATCGAGCTATTCAAGTTCATTGGAGAAATTCTCTTTCTAAGACTAAAAATGTTCAGAAGGAAGGTTCATCTCAAGGCAGTGTGGTTTCGCCAATTCTTTTCGTAAGTTTTCTCTCGGATTTTTTTGAAACGCTTGATGTAGGTGTGGAATATTCAATTTTTGCTGACGACATTTTCATCTTTTGTGCTCATACGTCTTTAGATTATATTTCAAAGTGAATATGCCTGAAAAATGCTTTATAGCTGACCTATCAAAAAAGAAATTGCAGTCTTTTCCCCGAACTACATATGCAGGTTTTCCTCTCCCTTGGACACAAACTATCAAATATTTAGGTATCAATTTTTCCAAAATTAACCAAAATGGAATTATATTAAAAAGTATTCGATCAGGAAAAGTTTAACGCTTTAAAATCTATTGCTTACGAAAATTATGGCCCCAGAACAAAGGATCTTATAAACATAGTAAACAATAGTATTTGTAGTCTTTTTTATTACAGTTGCTCACTTACAAACAAATTTTCTGAAACTCAATATAAAGCATGCAATTCAATACAAACTATGGCTCTCAGAGTAGCTCTCGGGCTGCCTAAATGGACCCCAAATATTGTGCTAATGAAAATCGCGGGTCAGGAAGTGCTGTCAGAAAAAATTAAGAGGTTCTTTATCAGGCAACTCGCCAACGGAACTCAATCTCCCATTTATGATCCAAATTGTAGACCAAGCATCAAATTAATTAAAAAAAGATGCAGTATTGATGGCTAATTTGTTTGCGGACACTTCTACAGATCATATTATAGCCTTTCCTGATACCCTATATTATTCGAAATTCCTATTCTCTCGAAATAATGTTTGTGAAATTCACCTTTCAGATTTTAGTTTCCAAAATAAAGCTCATCCTGTTTTCCTGATCAAGGACCTCTTTGAAGAAGCTGTATCGAAAGAATTAATGACTATCATATCATTGCTACGGACGCATCCACATTCTTTCACTTCTATCGCGGGTATCTCTAACCTGCAATCTTTTGTATATAGAATCTACCCCATCAATTCCATCTTTACGGCGGAAGCCTTGGCAATTTTTCAAGCCCTTGATGAACTTTCAGTCACAGATAAAAGCTTATTATTGTTGACAGACAGCTATTCAGTTCTTCAAGCTTTAAAATGCCTTACAATCAAATCTCCAAAGGTCATTCACAGATTAGCTGGCAAAATTTTTGTTAGGAAAAATTTTAATAAAAAAATATGTTTGGTGTGGACCACAGGGCATTCATTGATCCATTGAAATGAAAAAGCGGATTTACTCGCAAAAACGGTCACGGAGTCCCACCCATTATTAATGTCGACAGTGAAAATGTATATTCTGAGTAATCCTAACGCCGTGCGCAAGGGTCATTTCAAACAATATTGTTGCAAAAAGGTCTCTCTGTGGTGTATGGTGTAAACAGTCCAACACGCAGGATAATGGAGAATGAAGGTTTATTTACAAATATGCAGGAAAACACGTAGCACAGGTACAGGAAACAATAGTCCTTGCACAGATTACCAATGTAAATAGACAACAATTCACAGGTAATGACAGTTCAGCACTTTGATATCTAACAGCACAAACAGTCAGCAAATAACTAGTCACGACAATTACAGCTCAGCTCACCAGCTGATTAGCTCACACAGTGGATAGAACTCCGAAGACGTTCACGCTTCATAGTGAAGTAACCAGTCGATCAAAGACACTCCGTGATCCAAACGCGGTCTTATATACTCTCCCCGATAGGCCGTGACGTCACATAGAATTTTCAGGAAAAACCTGGATCTCGGCCCAGGTTTAGATATATCGAGAAAAGGGTTGCATTTTCGGGAATAATCTATTTGTCGCCAAGGTCATGCGTGCCATAAGAGTCGCTGAGGTCACTCCATGCTTCACCTTGTAAAACTCACTTCCCAACCATAAGACTTGCATTGCTGGAAAGCGACTTTCCATGATTGTAATAATACTTATAAAAGGCAATGTTTGTGTGTGTGCGCGATGTCCAGACGAATCTATCGCACTTACAGCCATGAAATTTGACACACAGGTAGTCGTAATTGTGACTCAATGCACCTCGAAGCCGGAATTTTAAAATTTAATCTAGAAAATATTTTATTTAATGTTTTGTGTTCTTTTGGGTCCTTTTCGGCACGTTTACGGCTGTAGTATCTTTTCTAACGATTGTTGAAAAACAATCAATACACCATCGGATAGAACAAAAAATTTACGTTCCAATGAAGTTTGTTTTTAACTTTTAACGGAATTTACTGAATTTTGAGAAATTTTTAAAAAATAGACAGTTTTGCCGACGAAATTTTGTTTTCGTATTTAGATTTACTGCATCAGCCGTTCTAAGAACGTTTTTTCAATTTTTCTGGAGGTAATAAATATAATATTCCCTCCGATTCAAAACAAGAAGGGTAAAATTGAACGGTTGGTTGAATTTTAAATAATTTTTTTCTGAAGTGTTAAAAACGTTTCGCGTCATAATTTTCTCCTATAATAATCAATCTTTTAAATCCTAAAAAATTAATAGATTAATTATATATATATATATATATATATATATATATTGTTTTCAAACATTTATTTTATGTCATTGTGGGCTTTTAAAAACATTTTGTTGAAATTCATTATACCACGGGCAACGTCATGCGGCTACTGATAGTAAGTTATATAATGATAGGCTATATACAGTGTTTAGAGAAAAAATCCAAAAACACTCTCTGATTTTATTTTCTGTGGGTGGTGTCTATAATTGCTATAGGATTTTTTTATGAAAATAAAAACTATAATTGGTTCTACGTAACATAATATAAATAAACATAGAAATGCAGTGGTGTAGCTGCAACTTTTGCCACTCGGTGCGAAGTTGCAACATGCCGCCCTTTTTTTACAAGTTAAATAAACTTCAAAATAAAAAATATATATTTTCTTGGGAATTTTTTTTATATAACGCAATTCGTCATTTGACGCCCTTGATCTAGGTTGCGAAATCGCTCGTTCACCACCAATCTTTGTTTCATACATTGGTAATATCGAAAAAAGGCGAAAAATATTAATCACAGCAGATATTTTTTATGTATACAATGATTGAAAATAAAAAAGTTATCTTAGTTATAAAACTGTCTTCCTACATGTCTGATTTTGTCACCCCTTTTTAAGTGCCGCCCCATACGCCCTTCCCTTTATTTACGCCACTGAACCCATGAAGAATCTTTCAAACAATTGAATTATTCACAGATACTTACGTTTGATTTCGTCCAGCACTAAATACAGCAAAAGAAATAAACCATTTAATAAACTCGAAGTGCTGGCATCAACAGGAAGACAGTATTACACTATGGAAAAATATTGATTAAATTATACGGGTGCATTTGTTATATTTATTAAGCATACAGTTAGAAATTTTCGGTCTTTTTATTTTATTTTAGTACAAAGAAAGAAATTTCCTAAGTGAACTATTTTTCCTCAATAATAATGAAAAAAATCCCTTTTCGGCAAGCTTGAAGGCAAAGGCAGATTCCTTTACGTTAATGTTACAAAAGCCATGAAATATTACATATTGATCAATACAGACATAGCCAATGACTATATTGTTTCTACACATTGCAGTATTTACGCTGTCAATCTGTTTTCATGTCATTTGATTTTTTGCTATATCAAGGTTTTATCATTCCATTTTTCATTCCAAAAAGTTATGATAGATTTATTGGTCAGTATATTGGTCAATTTTTTTATATCTCAACACATAATCATTCAACAGGTAGGAATCATAAAGAAATAAACATCTCAGCAGTGCAAATATCTCCTACATAACATTAAGCTAGCCTATCTGAAACAGTAGCAAGAAATTGACTCTTGGCACGAATGAAGAAGGACTCTAGATTTAAAAATTAATTTATTTAATCTCGGTTACAATATAATTGTGCGGACATTACTAGTAGTGGTGAATGATGGGCGCTGGATAAAACGAAGCGTGTTCTCCGAGACAAGGACTGATGGAGAGCAGGATAAACACGAATTCGTTTCTAACAACTTACCAAAAAGGAGCAGTTGGATACGAGTTGATATCTGAATTTCAAAAGCTAAATACAACTTACTACTTTAAGGTTTTGATTTGTGTTGAAAAATTTCTTCAGAAGTTTCAGAGCCTGAAGAGCCCCCCATGAGTAGATCGGTTACAAAAAACGAACCACTCACGGGGGGCTCTTCAGGCCTTTCCG
>BGPR01042241.1:0-13331 GCA_013235015.1 Araneus ventricosus | reverse complement strand
GGAACGATTGGTGAAGTTTCATGATGATACCTTTGACGTATTTTTTTATTTGTTGTCTAACATAAACATAAATAACATATAACTTATGTATATGCATAAACACAGAGAGTACATCCGTATAAAATATGAAATTCGTAGAAGTCAGTTTTAGGCTATCAGGTGATAATATATGTTTTGATATAAACGGGCTCAGAAAGTCCAAATTAATTGTGCACACCTGTCTGATACTGTGATATTTTAAGATTAAAGAAAGCATGTAGACAGTTGAAATATAAATATTATATACACGTATTTTAATATATTGCATATCTGATATGTACTTAACTTTCTATGTTTATTTTTAAAGAAGTTTGATTGAAGAAATTTTATTAGGAAGTAAACAGACATTGACTGCGTATGCATATTGTTATCAAGATTAGAAACCAGTACAGTGGAGTTTTCTAATCATTATGGAGATGATTTGGGTTAGTAAGAATGTTGGGAGAGTACAAGCGTTATTTGCAAGAAGATGAAAAATATTTTTCATATTCTTTTTCATAAAACTTTTTTACTTTACACAAACCTTGAACACTAGATTAAATAATAGCATTAAAATAAAAGTTAGTTAGTTAGTTAGTTCTAAATATTTAACATTAACAATTTTCGCGGTATATTTTTGTACCTCCATTCTGTTTGAGCAATTTGTTCTATGATTTATATCTACTATATTTTTGGTACCACTTTTAACATAGAAGTGCATTCACCATCAAAAGCCTATTTTTTTACAAAATGCATTGTACTTAAATGAACTATGGAGTTTGCGAAATTAGATTTCAAATAAGATATCGAAATGAAATATAATTTATTTCTATCAACTCTACGAGGTAATGATTTAAGTTTCTCATATTCAAATCCACTGAGACGCATATCCACAATATGCAAAATAATCTCAAGTAAGTTAACTTCCTGTAGTAAATCTCATACCACATATATCTCATTAAGTATCTTACCAAACAAAGATTTCAAATAAACATATCGAAATTAAATATAATTTGTTTCTATCAACTTTACGAGGTAATAATTTAAGTTTCTCATATTCAAATCCATTGAGACGCCATATCCACAATGTGCAAAATATTCTCAAGTAAGTTAACTTCCTGTAATTCTCATATCACATACATCTCATTAAGTATCTTACCAAACATAGATTTCAAATAACATATCGAAATGAAATATAATTTATTTCTATCAACTCTACGAGGTAATGATTTAAGTTTCTCATATTGAAATCCACTGAGATTCCATATCCACAATAGGCAAAATAATCTCAAGTAAGTTAACTTCCTGTAGTAATTCTCATACCACATATATCTCATTAAGTATCTTACCAAACAGAACAGAAACTTTTCATCCCCAAAACTTCGAAATTCACCGCAAGTAGGGCGAAAACACACAGTCCCAGAAAAGAGGCGGACAGTAAAACAAAAATCCCGCCGTCCCCTTAACATTCTGTTTGTCTTTGTGCTACCCGCCCCATGAGTCCTACAGAGTCAACAAGGTCGGTCGCTGGACCCGAGGGTTGTTGGTCAGCATAACCTGGAATTGCCTTGTCCACTAATGATCCATCCCTGGCAGCCTCCTCTGGCTTTTTGCCTTCCAGGGAAGTGATAGTTATTGAGTTAGACGGACAGAAAGTTAATAACGGAGAGGTTTGCCTTGTTGGGCTCGGCCTGCTTATCCCATGGGAGGCTGGCTCTCCAGAAATAAGGTTTGAACGTTATTAGGGGACTTTTGGTGCGGTGTTTGTTTTAAAAGGTTTTTATCATCGGAAGAATGTGTGGGTCTGAGCTGCTGTTAAACGCTGACGATGACTTTTCGACCATTAAGTCTCCTAACTGTGGCATTTAATCCTTGGTTAGCCACATTTGCGAAGTTATGTGTTATTTTATCTTCTGTGCCTAGGGCAAATATGAAGGGTTTGGTATATTCTTTCAGAGCAGGGTATCTTACGCAATGGGTTATTATTAAGAAGAGGTGTGTAATATAATATGAGGGCCTTTAAAACATTTAATCTTCTTCCAAATTTTTCAGTATTTGTTTTTTTAAAAAAAACTTGTTGTGAAGAACGTCTATAATAATTTTACAAAGAATTCAATATAAATGACTTAAATTGCTTTTTCCTTGTATCCAGCGTTCAGTGATGTTTTCTTTTTAACTCTTTAATCCCGGGCGACTTTTTCCTTCTGGCTCCTTTAAAGCGGGGAGTTTTGGGGAGGAAGCGACATGAATTGAACTCTCCCAACCTGGGTGGTCATTTACCACCCCACCCCCTGCTATAACCTTCTCTTAAGGCGCACGGAAATGGCTGTGGTTGGTAAGGAAAATTACACCCCCTATGCTCATCTCCCAAGCGATATCAGAACCTGAACTCCCCTCAAAAGAAGCCAACCGCCCAGACCGGCCTTCGTAGCTGTTAAGGGGAAATTTCTAGATCGCCCGAGACCGCCTCGCTCGGTACGAGAGGGTTAAATGTGTTTCCAAAATTTCGGGAAACGACAAAATTTTTCTGGTAAAGATGGGATCGTGAAAATTAGAGGCAGAGAAACATCAAAGAATCCTGATTTAGAAAGAAACAGATTATCTATAATATAAAACAGAAAATACATGCATCTGTCTGTCTGTCACAAGAGCTCCTCCTAAGCGGTGAACGGTAGCGACATGCCATCTGCACACGACCTTATGGGGTACACTTCTAGGTCAACAGTGCTATTTTCAACTTGCAGAATAAATTAGTTTTTAAGATATTTAATTAAATATTGAAAATTAGTCGCTGTTAAGCCTAATATTTAGACGTTGTTAGCCAATAACTTTTGAATTATTTATTGCATTACGATTATTTTTACACTATCTTAAAGAGCAGAAAATTATCTTTTTAATCATATTATTTCTATTGTGGTACAATGTTTTCTCTAATTTTAACTAACATTTCAAGATTAATTTTAAACGCCATTTGTAACAATGTTTTCTATTGTTATAAAATCAAATGCATTCCAATTTATTAATTCATGAAATATTTTATTCACATGCTTTTGCCACTGTTAAAGTTATGATAAGAAAATATGTTTTATTCGGACATTTAACTCCAAAGTATACTTTTTTAATTCCCGTTTCATGTTTCAGCATACATAGATTTTACTATGAGCTTGCAGTAATCCAATGACGATAGTTTGATTACTTTGTGATATTCCACGTTTAATTTTCATAATTTTTTAAATGATCTTAATTAGTGATTAAGTGCAAGATTATTGAATCATGTTCCTTCCAAACAACGAAAAACGCAGAAGCGAAAAATTGTTTCATTTAGTTTATATAAAAGATCTAACCAATTATTGATTTTACTTAAAATTCTAAAGTTACTTATTTTATAAATGCCCAAAAGAAAGAGAAAGGCATTTAATCTTGAAAATCTCGAACATAACGAATTAAAGGCAGTCACGGTACATGCGACCTCAAGAACAAAAACCAGCGGAGTGGCCTCCCCTAAACTTTCTCGTATACTTCTCAAAAATTTGTCATTTCCCTTCCCCATGCGTGGATAAAAAAAATTAGAATCTGCTCTATTCCAAGAACGCAACAAGTTTCTAACACGTGAAAACGACAAAACAAACGGAAATAAAATAATCCGAGCAGGATCAGAATTCGCCAAAAGGGAGAAAAAGGAACAAAAAGGAGAAAAAAAACCGCCAAGCAGGAGTCCGTCATGAAAGACGCTTAATATCATGCACAGAAGATTGCTTCCAGTACGCATGCGCGTGGAGATGACGGATTCTTTTCAACAGTAAATTATACAGACAGACAGTCAACCCTTTGACCGATTTGGCCCAATCTTTTATACGGACCTACATTCATGACGATAAAACCGTGTACCAAATTTTATCCATCTAGCTATTCAAGTTTTTGAGTTATAGTGTTCACATGACAGCGGACGTACAGACAGACAGACTTTCCGTTGACGGATTTTGTACAAAATTTGATAGAAACCTAAAAATTATGTTTAAAGACCACATACCAAATTTCATCCCCGTAGCTCTAATAGTTTCGTATTATCTTCGAGTTATCGTGTTCACAGACACACAGACATACAGACAGACATGATTCCAAAATTGTGTTTTTCGGACTCAGGGAGGTCTAAAACGTGTAGATTCGTCAAAATCTCGAGTTCGAATTTTTTGACGATTACAATACTTTCTCTTTGCATACTTCGTATACGAGAAAGTAATAATAATAAAAAAATACGTGAATCGAATGTAATTTAAAGAACTGAGACACGAAAAACGAGACAGATGAGGAAATCGAAAAACTGTATTATTTAGCTTATATATTTCAATTTGTTTGCAAGGCAATCCAATGACGTTAAATACTATCTCTATTCGATGTTCAGTTAACATCACAAATTTTTAAATGATCCTATTTGATTCTGTAGGGATTTTTCTGATCAGTCACACAAACACTAAAAAGAAGAAACTGTACTCAGGAGAATGGCAACATAAACCAATAAAGATATTAAAAAGCTTCTGTTGATGTCATAGCAATCAATGATGAGGAAGGAAAAATGAGTATCAAGGACGGCTTGATTCGTGGCCACGTGGTTATAATTAAGGAGAGAAAAAGATAATAGGAGTTCTGCTGCTGGCCGAGGATGTCAGACAACACGGGATTGGACGAACGAAAATCAAAGAAAGACGTTGCTGAGAATTACTGTTTAATTAAGTTTAAAGTGTTCTAAATACTTAGACTTGAAAATATTTTTACCCCGAGCAACGCCGGGTTTATCAGCTATTCTATATACACTCACTTCCAAAAGTTAAGCACAATTCTTAAGATGGGAAAATTTTGGATTTAATATGAATACTATGGTTCGCAATCAGTTGCTGAGAAACGTGGGACATAGTATCGTCGCAATTTACATTTTACAGTGAAGATCCGGTCACGAGGGCAATTGGGGGGGGGACACCAGAAAGGGATGAAGGCGAAAATAGAGTTTGACCCATCTTGTTTCTCAGAAAGCTGATAACGAGATCCAACTTTTATCAATAGTTATGTTTGATGTGCATAATATTTACATGCATTTTCGTAAACACAGCACAGATATGCGGGAAGATATAAAGGTTTTCTTAAAAAAATCCCAAATTTTCCCGCATGTTTTTTGCTTATAACATGCAGAGTTTTCCACCAAATTGTGCGAAACTTACAGAATTCTTGGAAATATATAAAAGAAGCATTGCATTAAAATCTGAATAAAAACATTTCAATATTACAGGAAATATAAGCATTTGTAGTAAATATTTTTTTATTGCGCATGTGCGAAACATAGCTTAATTTTTCTTTCACATCTTTAAAGCCAGATATATAGGAAAACTTATATAAAAATTCCAGTTCAATACCATTAGTATTCAGAAAGATATAGGCATTGCAAGAACTGAATTGCTTTTATTCTCTAAGAGAAACAA
This sequence comes from Araneus ventricosus, assembly GCA_013235015.1. NCBI lineage: Eukaryota > Metazoa > Arthropoda > Arachnida > Araneae > Araneidae > Araneus > Araneus ventricosus. Next base: position 7,842 of record BGPR01042241.1, on the reverse strand, counting down.
AATGATGAAGGTTTTTCAGCTTCTCTTAGAGTGTACCGAAATTTGTCAAGTTGCCATGACGATATCTTTATGAATACTAATGGTATTTAACTGGAATTTTTATATAAATTGTCCTATATCTCTGGCTCTAAAGATATGAAAGAAAAGTTACGCTACGTTTCGCACATGCGCAGTAAAAATTATTTACTACAAATGCTTATATTTCCTGTAATATTGAAATGTTTTTATTAAGATTTTAATACAATGCTTCTTTTATATATTGCCAAGAATTCTGTAAGTTTCGCACAATTTGGTGGAAAACCCTGCATGTTATAACCAAAAACATGCGGAAAAATTTGGGATTTTTTAAGAAAACCTTTATATCTTCCCGAATATTTGTGCTGTGTTTACGAAAATGCATGCAAATATTATGCATATCAAACATAACCATTGATAAAAGTTACATCTCGTTATCAGCTTTCTGTGAAACAAGATGGGTCAAACTCTATTTTCGCCTTCATCCCTTTCTGGTGTCCACCCTAATTGCCCTCGCGACCGAATCTTCGCTGTAAAATGTGAGTTACGACGATAGTATGTCCCACAATTCTCCGCAACTGATTGCGAACCATAGTATTCATATTAAATCCAAATTTTCCCATCTTAAGAATTGTGCTTAACTTTTGGAAGTGAGTGTATATAGAAGAAAGTACGCAGGTTTGGTTTTTTGTTCTTTATGCACTCAGACACCGTTGGACTTACTGTGAGCGAATTTGGCTGAGTGATGGATTAGCATAAGAGGGAGCTAACGCCGAAAAAATTACTTTAAAATTCGAATTCTAATTTTAATTTTTTTAATTTTAAGTGGCAAATTCCGGCGGTTTTTTGCCTACTTTCACAAATTTTCTGCATTTATGCTCATCGTAGAACAGAATTTTTATATCATTGTAAAGCGAAAAATTTCCCCGTTCTAATAAATGTAATTTGAAGTTTCTGTGTAATTTTCCTGATTTTTTTTAAAATCAGTTTTCCCGAAAACTTTTCAGTCTTGAAATTAAATTTCCTGCATCCAACGTTCTAATTTCCTTATCTTTTTCAAATTTTCTGAGGTAATAACTGGAACGTTTCTGTCGTATTTAAAAGAAGAACGGTTGAAATATATTTTTTCATTGAATTTTAATTAATTTTTCTCCTGAAGTGTTAAAAGATTTTCGCACGATGTGATTCGCTTTCTAACAACAACTGGATTCCTAAGGAACAAATGTGATTCACCGTTGGTGGCAAGGTGTATCACATTTGTTCCTAAGTTTCTTAATTTTGTTCAATTGTTGCCACCAACCGTTTATCACATTTGCTTTTTAGTTTCTTAATTTTGTTCAGATGTGTGGAAAAATTTACGTTTCCGATAGAATTTGGTTGAATAACATCTACAAAACAAGTAATGTAAAAAAAAAATTTTAAGTCAATTCCTACTTAGGTCAACAAAGAAAAATTTTATTTTAGAATTTTTTTCTCCCATATAAAACTAAAATTAATTAATTAAATTTAATTAATGAATTAATATTTGAAAAAACTGTATTAACATAAAGTGTCATCCACTACAAGTTTTAAAAAATGTATTTGAACTTGAGTGGATGAATAAAAAGTATTTTGTTAACGATTGAAAATTTGAACAAGATATATAAATAAATATATATATAGGGAGAGTGTGAACTAATAGTAGGAATTGAAAAATATATATTAATTGTACAGTGCAATTGACATCTTTTATATAGTTTTTGCACGTTTTATTTTATTTGACTTATTTCATGCTTGTAAAGATTGAATTTTGCAATTGATTTTTCTCTCACTTCTTGATGCACTCCTGTCTGAATAATTCTGAATCTATTGTAGCTCTGAAATTTTGTACAGTTGCGTGTTTTTGTTGACAATACAACATTTTAATATTTTAGAACTTAATTTCTACTTACTAGATTGATTCTAATTAAATTTTTATTCCATATGTAGCGCGGCATCAGCAAGTGAATTTGATAAAAAGTTGATTTTAAGTCTTCCTAAATTTCAAGACTAAAACTTCCCCTATAATTTGAGTACGAAGTTGTGCTTTAGATATTTATCATTTTAATTTGATTTGGTATCAAGCAAATTGACTAGAGTAATTAATTCTTAAAATAAATATAGTAAGTAAATTTCATAACGTTAAATATTTTCAATTTATCTTGTACTGGAATGAAACTAGCTACTAGCAGCTAAAACACTTAAGCCTCGACATTTTTTTTATTTAAAAGCAACAAAAAAGTTTTTATTTAAGAAAGTTTTATTAATCTTGATTTGAATATTTACTCGTTCAGAAAGAAACAACTTTCTTACTTCATCGATAAATAAAATTAAACCATGTAGAAAATAGGCATAAAAAACTGATACAAATATTTGCTTCCCAATTTTTAGACAGTTGCCTCAAACCTTCGTGAAAATTCAAAGAATTGTTTTTGAAATTTTTTTTCTCATAATATATAAAACTAAAATTTAGCGCTTTCTAAAGAAAGAACTAGTGCATTTTTATAAAAATCAAAACAAAAACAAACTTTAACGCTCCTTGAAATAAAGAACAAAATCGCAAGAAATTTTATACCTCCTTAAGAAACAACTACCTTTTAACAAGAAATTTCATCCGACAGAAAAACCACTTAAACTTGAAAATTCCGGAGCTTTCCTGATTTTTATTTTCTTCCAAACAAAACAAGATTTTTTAAAGAAAGAAACGAGAAATAAAAAATATGAAAAAACATAAATAACTCTCCTCTTGTTTACATACGTTATAGATAACATTTCCGTCGAGAAATATGCTCGTTTGTTGGCGAAACTGTTTCTACTGTCGCTTCCCTCCCCATTCTTTTATTGCCGCCACCACTCCAAACTAATATTTACTCGCCAACATTGCAAATTAAATGAAAGCACTGCGAATAGCGCACTGAAAAGTTTGTTCAATCCAAAGTCTCCAATAACAATAAAAGCATAAATATTTATTCTCGGCTGTACCGGAGCGCCAAATTCTAATCTCTGATACTACAGGCATACAGTTACCAACGTGAAATGCAAATAAGAGTTACACATATATATCTCCCAACATTTTCTTCCATGGATTTTTCGCGGAGTTCTTTTTCTGCGTCCATGATTTCTTCCACGCCAAACTCTTCGCCTGATGAAATTCAATATCGAAATTAAATTTGGGCAGAGCCTCGCGTTACGCTAGTTATCTGTGATGGTTTAAAAGGAAGCTGGCTGGAAAAGATGTTAAGAAGGGATTGAAATGGATCAGGTGGCCGAAGGCTATCCTGGATTTACCTAGTTGCCACTCTAGAAAAGAAGGATGTTCCGGGGACTACTCGAGTTAATAGAAGGGTAGTTAGAGAAATCGAGGATTCGGTGGAAGTAGGCTTTAGGATTGGAGACATTAGGATAGAATTGTACGTTAATGACTGTTCTTTTAGAAGAATATCTTATTGACTTTGATTAAGCATATGCCATGTACTCAAGTGTTCAAATAATTAAAAAATTTACTGAGTTTCCAACTTAATGTCTTGGAAGATGTTTGTAGTTTATATTTGAGAATTATTTTCCCTCTTGTATAAACTCTTATTTCATTTCGAAAGAAATGTTTTAAGCACTGAGATTTGTCGATATTAAGGAAGGTTGTTAATGTTAAGGTTACTTTAAGCACTGAGATTTGTCGATATTAAGGAAGGTTGTTAATGTTAAGGTTACCTTCATTCCGAGGGGGGTGGAGGTCATCCCTCTTTGGGGTCACCCCCCTCATATGAGAACCCCCTTAGATACAGCCACCTGGATGCACTCAAAAGATATTGTTGAATCTTACAGAAAATCATAAATTAAAACTTCAAGAATATTGGAGGAAAATTTTCGAGTTAATTCGCTAAAATTGTAAACTTTAAAAAATTCTTATCTCTGCGTTAAGGAATTTTCCCAAACTTATCTCTAATATTTCCTATTCCGAAACGAAATTTCATAAGGCTGGTATATGCATTCTAAAAGGAGTACTATTAGCCCTATCCTAAATCTATTATTTTCTATTTATAGTTGAATTTAACGGCTGAGAATCGAGTGAAATTAGGTGCGCCATGAGCTGGCTCACTGCGCCACAAAGGGTTAGAGAATAAGCAGTAGAAAATAATTCAAACAAAAACACATTATACTTTTTAATTCAATAATCAAGATGTGTTTTAAAAATTGCTTTTTTAAAAATTATTATAGCATTTGAGAATCCAAAAGAGTGTAGAATTATATAACCCTTAAAAAGAGGATTTTGTATAATAATGGTTCAAAATTGAAATTGTAAAATTTGTCTTAAGAGTCTTCATAGATATAGAGAGTATGTTATTTATTTTTTTACATTTCCGAAACTATGGAATAAGGCATACCAAAGCAGTGCAGAGTTATATTTGCTATGAATTTGATAGGAAGTATACTTTCTACAAACCTAGTAATGGTTGAATCATTCGGCTAGAGCACAAACATTTTTTTGTAGAATAAAGAAAAAATCCTTTTAGAAAAGAAATTTTAGCCTTAAACTTTAGAATACGTCTAAAAAGAAAGAACATCAGAATATCCTCTTTGACATAAAATCTTTTAGAATATCCCATTTGGGAAACAAAGAAATCTTTCTCATTTTCAAATAGTTGAAAAAAATCCATCATCCCGATAGACATTCTTTGTAGTAAACTATTCCAATCTTCTCTCATTTGGAATAAATACAGCCACACATAAATTGGTATAAGTGGAAAGAAGAGAGAGATTGTCTACTGGATGATTAGTGAAACCCCTGATTATCTGCATCAGGGAAGTAAAAATCGAATAGTTCAATGATATACTATCTGCACCATATCTCATTAAGGGGAAAGATGTTGCTAGCAACTACTTGTAAGATAAAAGTAACAAGAACGAAATGTATTCCATACGATTTAATTTCAAACAATTATTCTTAATTTTCTTTCTTCGGAACTAAAAACATTATTTTCATTTGTGAGTTCAAGTCAACAACTGCGTTTACACATAGATATTATTTGTTAAACTTCCATGCACGTACGTTTCCCCCTTTTTCTGTATAAGATTGAAGTTTTTAAAAAATAGCTGATTGCATGCAACGCTACCAAATACGCCCACCGCGCTATAATAGCCTCGCTCTCCGAAATGTAACGTGTTATTCAGACACGATTTCTACTTTACACATAGTATGATAGTTAAAATTCTTACGAAGGGAAATGATAAGGCACTTTTAGATAAATCATGAGCATCTTTTGCTGGTTTAATGAGACGGCATCATAAATTTCCCAAGAAAAAGTTCTTATTTCTAATCCAAACTGCGCGAAAGAGCTCATTTAACACAGTGAAAAAGAGGCTTAAGATAGTTTTCCTTTCAATGTAACTATCCCGGCTTGACTATTACTCTCGTCCATTACTAGTGCGAACTACAAAGGTCAGAATGATCGTAGTTTTGGCCAGAAAGGCGCCTTCTCGCTCCAATTGAAACGGCGGAGACTGTCATGCTCACGTCGCCATCATAGTCGTTGCTATGGGAACGAAGCGGCAAAACACAAAGAGAGGAACCGGCCAACAATCGCTATTTTACAAACTATTGTAGTAATTGAAATTAACATCAAGTGCATTTTTCCGCATACGTATGCGAACCTCTACTATTTTTGTGTTATTAATTAAAAGAAATTGTGGAAATATTTAACGGTTTACAGTTACAATTAGGCGAAGTATTTTTTATACTTTTTAGAGATTTAATAGTTAAAATTTCTTTTAACTCTTTTAAAATGCGACTTTTTTATTTTTCGATCGGTATTGAGTAAATCTTTTTAAGTGAACAGAAGCGATGCTAAAAAAATTTCTTAATTAACTTTAAATTTATGAAGATAATTAAAATTAATTCATTAAAAGCTGTGATTGTTATAAAATGTTTTTAGTAAAAAAACTTTCATATTTCAAGTAAACTATATAACTATTATATTGTTTTGCTAATTGTTTATTAAATTATTCAAAATTAATTTTAAAAAGACAAAAGTTTAAGTGATACTAATATGCATCATAATGCAGTGGTGGATTAATCAAAGTGCATTTTTTTGCGAAATATGTTGAATTTTTTATAACGAATTTTTTTTATAATAAAAGAACCTATCAGTATAATTTTGTTTTAAGTCTAGGATTTTTTATTGTTATTAAGCAAATATTTGTATACTTAAATTAGGGCTTTTTAATATTTTCTTCACCCTAACATCATCAGGAATCAGAATATAAATTTCTCTATGTTAATGATTTTTTGAAAAAAATTCCAAAGCTCTACGTAGAAAATAAAGAAAATAAAGCATGGGAAATTTGTAAACTAGAGAAATGCTGATTAATTATGCTGTTTATTAAGCTTACACTACACAGCGATCCACATTTACACCACTTAGATTTTTGTCTTGGGTCTAATTAATTTTGAATAGTTAAATAGCCGACTAATTAATAATATAATTACTGCATTTTCAACATCATAAAGAAAATTATTAATAAGGAAATTTTGCTCATACAATTAAAACTTTTTAATAGATTGGTTTTCATTACAAATTTCTGTTTATAATAATTTTTTAAAAAAATCAGTCTCTCTATTTTCATTCACCTCATCTATAGGGGAGTTGGGGTAGATTGATACGCGGGAACATCGATACAGTCCATAAATTTTGATGATTGGAGTGGCTGAAGATGTTCACATCCCCTCATATATATGCCACTGTAGCCCTTCACACAGGGTATCTTTTGTCAATGTTTTTATCAATGTTCAGTCAAAAATTAATTTAAAAATGAATCAAACCGCTAATCTTCTCGTCTAAGTTATTTTTGCTCTCTAAGTACGTTTTGTGTGATTTCTTTAACTAATTACGTTTTCCTGCCATGGAATCTACTCCAAAGGTAGGAAAAAACATTTATTTTTCTGAACTATATTAAGTTATGAGGTTGTTTAGCGTTGATTTCGCGTGACCATTTGTTTTAAGTAAAAAAGGGCCCTTGAGGCAGGTTGATACAATTGACTCAGTGGGACATTGATACGTGTCTTATTTGTGTATCAATGTGCCTTAACGGCAACTACTTTACACAATCGTCTTCAGAAATTTAAAAAAATGTAAAAAAGTACTATCTAAGAGAAACACGCAATTAAGTATTTCTTTAGACCATAAAAATGGTTTGAATTTGATTGCAAAAATGAAAAGTATCGTTGTAAATTAAGTTTAAAATATCTTTTTTTGCGAATTTATTAAAATTGTAGAGAGAAATTGCACGGAAATTTAATATCACCGAAAATATAATTTTTTGAATTTTCAGATGGCGTGAAAATTAGTTTTGTTCTATATTATTTTCGTAAGTCATAGAGGAAAAACGCGAAAATTTATTAAAATTTCCACAAACGGCTTCGAGGTACACGTTCTGACTTTTCAAAGTATTTTTACACACCCACACATTATCCTTTATTATTTGTAGAGATAAATTATTTTCTGAGGCATTATTGTTTCATTTTTCCAATCTCATTAAAAATGTTTAATTTTAATTAAAATATAATTTTGTTACTTAGTTAAACTTTTTAACCTTGATTTGAATACAATGTTTATTGATAAGACAAATTTTGTTTTGATACCACACCTATTAATCATCATTGTTTTCGATATTTCCGTGTGTATCAATATACCCCTAGTATGAGGCAGATTGATACAAATCCATTTTTAGGGGAAAAAGTGTAATAAGTAATTTATTATGTCATTTATGACCAAAACTCGACTGAAATCCTATATTAGATTAACAAATGTATAA
>BGPR01042240.1:0-13331 GCA_013235015.1 Araneus ventricosus | reverse complement strand
GGAACGATTGGTGAAGTTTCATGATGATACCTTTGACGTATTTTTTTATTTGTTGTCTAACATAAACATAAATAACATATAACTTATGTATATGCATAAACACAGAGAGTACATCCGTATAAAATATGAAATTCGTAGAAGTCAGTTTTAGGCTATCAGGTGATAATATATGTTTTGATATAAACGGGCTCAGAAAGTCCAAATTAATTGTGCACACCTGTCTGATACTGTGATATTTTAAGATTAAAGAAAGCATGTAGACAGTTGAAATATAAATATTATATACACGTATTTTAATATATTGCATATCTGATATGTACTTAACTTTCTATGTTTATTTTTAAAGAAGTTTGATTGAAGAAATTTTATTAGGAAGTAAACAGACATTGACTGCGTATGCATATTGTTATCAAGATTAGAAACCAGTACAGTGGAGTTTTCTAATCATTATGGAGATGATTTGGGTTAGTAAGAATGTTGGGAGAGTACAAGCGTTATTTGCAAGAAGATGAAAAATATTTTTCATATTCTTTTTCATAAAACTTTTTTACTTTACACAAACCTTGAACACTAGATTAAATAATAGCATTAAAATAAAAGTTAGTTAGTTAGTTAGTTCTAAATATTTAACATTAACAATTTTCGCGGTATATTTTTGTACCTCCATTCTGTTTGAGCAATTTGTTCTATGATTTATATCTACTATATTTTTGGTACCACTTTTAACATAGAAGTGCATTCACCATCAAAAGCCTATTTTTTTACAAAATGCATTGTACTTAAATGAACTATGGAGTTTGCGAAATTAGATTTCAAATAAGATATCGAAATGAAATATAATTTATTTCTATCAACTCTACGAGGTAATGATTTAAGTTTCTCATATTCAAATCCACTGAGACGCATATCCACAATATGCAAAATAATCTCAAGTAAGTTAACTTCCTGTAGTAAATCTCATACCACATATATCTCATTAAGTATCTTACCAAACAAAGATTTCAAATAAACATATCGAAATTAAATATAATTTGTTTCTATCAACTTTACGAGGTAATAATTTAAGTTTCTCATATTCAAATCCATTGAGACGCCATATCCACAATGTGCAAAATATTCTCAAGTAAGTTAACTTCCTGTAATTCTCATATCACATACATCTCATTAAGTATCTTACCAAACATAGATTTCAAATAACATATCGAAATGAAATATAATTTATTTCTATCAACTCTACGAGGTAATGATTTAAGTTTCTCATATTGAAATCCACTGAGATTCCATATCCACAATAGGCAAAATAATCTCAAGTAAGTTAACTTCCTGTAGTAATTCTCATACCACATATATCTCATTAAGTATCTTACCAAACAGAACAGAAACTTTTCATCCCCAAAACTTCGAAATTCACCGCAAGTAGGGCGAAAACACACAGTCCCAGAAAAGAGGCGGACAGTAAAACAAAAATCCCGCCGTCCCCTTAACATTCTGTTTGTCTTTGTGCTACCCGCCCCATGAGTCCTACAGAGTCAACAAGGTCGGTCGCTGGACCCGAGGGTTGTTGGTCAGCATAACCTGGAATTGCCTTGTCCACTAATGATCCATCCCTGGCAGCCTCCTCTGGCTTTTTGCCTTCCAGGGAAGTGATAGTTATTGAGTTAGACGGACAGAAAGTTAATAACGGAGAGGTTTGCCTTGTTGGGCTCGGCCTGCTTATCCCATGGGAGGCTGGCTCTCCAGAAATAAGGTTTGAACGTTATTAGGGGACTTTTGGTGCGGTGTTTGTTTTAAAAGGTTTTTATCATCGGAAGAATGTGTGGGTCTGAGCTGCTGTTAAACGCTGACGATGACTTTTCGACCATTAAGTCTCCTAACTGTGGCATTTAATCCTTGGTTAGCCACATTTGCGAAGTTATGTGTTATTTTATCTTCTGTGCCTAGGGCAAATATGAAGGGTTTGGTATATTCTTTCAGAGCAGGGTATCTTACGCAATGGGTTATTATTAAGAAGAGGTGTGTAATATAATATGAGGGCCTTTAAAACATTTAATCTTCTTCCAAATTTTTCAGTATTTGTTTTTTTAAAAAAAACTTGTTGTGAAGAACGTCTATAATAATTTTACAAAGAATTCAATATAAATGACTTAAATTGCTTTTTCCTTGTATCCAGCGTTCAGTGATGTTTTCTTTTTAACTCTTTAATCCCGGGCGACTTTTTCCTTCTGGCTCCTTTAAAGCGGGGAGTTTTGGGGAGGAAGCGACATGAATTGAACTCTCCCAACCTGGGTGGTCATTTACCACCCCACCCCCTGCTATAACCTTCTCTTAAGGCGCACGGAAATGGCTGTGGTTGGTAAGGAAAATTACACCCCCTATGCTCATCTCCCAAGCGATATCAGAACCTGAACTCCCCTCAAAAGAAGCCAACCGCCCAGACCGGCCTTCGTAGCTGTTAAGGGGAAATTTCTAGATCGCCCGAGACCGCCTCGCTCGGTACGAGAGGGTTAAATGTGTTTCCAAAATTTCGGGAAACGACAAAATTTTTCTGGTAAAGATGGGATCGTGAAAATTAGAGGCAGAGAAACATCAAAGAATCCTGATTTAGAAAGAAACAGATTATCTATAATATAAAACAGAAAATACATGCATCTGTCTGTCTGTCACAAGAGCTCCTCCTAAGCGGTGAACGGTAGCGACATGCCATCTGCACACGACCTTATGGGGTACACTTCTAGGTCAACAGTGCTATTTTCAACTTGCAGAATAAATTAGTTTTTAAGATATTTAATTAAATATTGAAAATTAGTCGCTGTTAAGCCTAATATTTAGACGTTGTTAGCCAATAACTTTTGAATTATTTATTGCATTACGATTATTTTTACACTATCTTAAAGAGCAGAAAATTATCTTTTTAATCATATTATTTCTATTGTGGTACAATGTTTTCTCTAATTTTAACTAACATTTCAAGATTAATTTTAAACGCCATTTGTAACAATGTTTTCTATTGTTATAAAATCAAATGCATTCCAATTTATTAATTCATGAAATATTTTATTCACATGCTTTTGCCACTGTTAAAGTTATGATAAGAAAATATGTTTTATTCGGACATTTAACTCCAAAGTATACTTTTTTAATTCCCGTTTCATGTTTCAGCATACATAGATTTTACTATGAGCTTGCAGTAATCCAATGACGATAGTTTGATTACTTTGTGATATTCCACGTTTAATTTTCATAATTTTTTAAATGATCTTAATTAGTGATTAAGTGCAAGATTATTGAATCATGTTCCTTCCAAACAACGAAAAACGCAGAAGCGAAAAATTGTTTCATTTAGTTTATATAAAAGATCTAACCAATTATTGATTTTACTTAAAATTCTAAAGTTACTTATTTTATAAATGCCCAAAAGAAAGAGAAAGGCATTTAATCTTGAAAATCTCGAACATAACGAATTAAAGGCAGTCACGGTACATGCGACCTCAAGAACAAAAACCAGCGGAGTGGCCTCCCCTAAACTTTCTCGTATACTTCTCAAAAATTTGTCATTTCCCTTCCCCATGCGTGGATAAAAAAAATTAGAATCTGCTCTATTCCAAGAACGCAACAAGTTTCTAACACGTGAAAACGACAAAACAAACGGAAATAAAATAATCCGAGCAGGATCAGAATTCGCCAAAAGGGAGAAAAAGGAACAAAAAGGAGAAAAAAAACCGCCAAGCAGGAGTCCGTCATGAAAGACGCTTAATATCATGCACAGAAGATTGCTTCCAGTACGCATGCGCGTGGAGATGACGGATTCTTTTCAACAGTAAATTATACAGACAGACAGTCAACCCTTTGACCGATTTGGCCCAATCTTTTATACGGACCTACATTCATGACGATAAAACCGTGTACCAAATTTTATCCATCTAGCTATTCAAGTTTTTGAGTTATAGTGTTCACATGACAGCGGACGTACAGACAGACAGACTTTCCGTTGACGGATTTTGTACAAAATTTGATAGAAACCTAAAAATTATGTTTAAAGACCACATACCAAATTTCATCCCCGTAGCTCTAATAGTTTCGTATTATCTTCGAGTTATCGTGTTCACAGACACACAGACATACAGACAGACATGATTCCAAAATTGTGTTTTTCGGACTCAGGGAGGTCTAAAACGTGTAGATTCGTCAAAATCTCGAGTTCGAATTTTTTGACGATTACAATACTTTCTCTTTGCATACTTCGTATACGAGAAAGTAATAATAATAAAAAAATACGTGAATCGAATGTAATTTAAAGAACTGAGACACGAAAAACGAGACAGATGAGGAAATCGAAAAACTGTATTATTTAGCTTATATATTTCAATTTGTTTGCAAGGCAATCCAATGACGTTAAATACTATCTCTATTCGATGTTCAGTTAACATCACAAATTTTTAAATGATCCTATTTGATTCTGTAGGGATTTTTCTGATCAGTCACACAAACACTAAAAAGAAGAAACTGTACTCAGGAGAATGGCAACATAAACCAATAAAGATATTAAAAAGCTTCTGTTGATGTCATAGCAATCAATGATGAGGAAGGAAAAATGAGTATCAAGGACGGCTTGATTCGTGGCCACGTGGTTATAATTAAGGAGAGAAAAAGATAATAGGAGTTCTGCTGCTGGCCGAGGATGTCAGACAACACGGGATTGGACGAACGAAAATCAAAGAAAGACGTTGCTGAGAATTACTGTTTAATTAAGTTTAAAGTGTTCTAAATACTTAGACTTGAAAATATTTTTACCCCGAGCAACGCCGGGTTTATCAGCTATTCTATATACACTCACTTCCAAAAGTTAAGCACAATTCTTAAGATGGGAAAATTTTGGATTTAATATGAATACTATGGTTCGCAATCAGTTGCTGAGAAACGTGGGACATAGTATCGTCGCAATTTACATTTTACAGTGAAGATCCGGTCACGAGGGCAATTGGGGGGGGGACACCAGAAAGGGATGAAGGCGAAAATAGAGTTTGACCCATCTTGTTTCTCAGAAAGCTGATAACGAGATCCAACTTTTATCAATAGTTATGTTTGATGTGCATAATATTTACATGCATTTTCGTAAACACAGCACAGATATGCGGGAAGATATAAAGGTTTTCTTAAAAAAATCCCAAATTTTCCCGCATGTTTTTTGCTTATAACATGCAGAGTTTTCCACCAAATTGTGCGAAACTTACAGAATTCTTGGAAATATATAAAAGAAGCATTGCATTAAAATCTGAATAAAAACATTTCAATATTACAGGAAATATAAGCATTTGTAGTAAATATTTTTTTATTGCGCATGTGCGAAACATAGCTTAATTTTTCTTTCACATCTTTAAAGCCAGATATATAGGAAAACTTATATAAAAATTCCAGTTCAATACCATTAGTATTCAGAAAGATATAGGCATTGCAAGAACTGAATTGCTTTTATTCTCTAAGAGAAACAAAATGATGAAGGTTTTTCAGCTTCTCTTAGAGTGTACCGAAATTTGTCAAGTTGCCATGACGATATCTTTATGAATACTAATGGTATTTAACTGGAATTTTTATATAAATTGTCCTATATCTCTGGCTCTAAAGATATGAAAGAAAAGTTACGCTACGTTTCGCACATGCGCAGTAAAAATTATTTACTACAAATGCTTATATTTCCTGTAATATTGAAATGTTTTTATTAAGATTTTAATACAATGCTTCTTTTATATATTGCCAAGAATTCTGTAAGTTTCGCACAATTTGGTGGAAAACCCTGCATGTTATAACCAAAAACATGCGGAAAAATTTGGGATTTTTTAAGAAAACCTTTATATCTTCCCGAATATTTGTGCTGTGTTTACGAAAATGCATGCAAATATTATGCATATCAAACATAACCATTGATAAAAGTTACATCTCGTTATCAGCTTTCTGTGAAACAAGATGGGTCAAACTCTATTTTCGCCTTCATCCCTTTCTGGTGTCCACCCTAATTGCCCTCGCGACCGAATCTTCGCTGTAAAATGTGAGTTACGACGATAGTATGTCCCACAATTCTCCGCAACTGATTGCGAACCATAGTATTCATATTAAATCCAAATTTTCCCATCTTAAGAATCGTGTTTAACTTTTGGAAGTGAGTGTATATAGAAGAAGAAAGTATGCATGTTTGGTTTTTTGTTCTTTATGCACGCTCACACCGTTGGACTTACTGTGATCGAATTTGGCTCAGTGATGGATTAGCATAAGAGGGAGCTAACGCCGTAAAAATTACTTTAAAATTCGAATTCGAATTTTATTTTTTCAATTTTAAATGGTAAATTCTGGTGTTTTTTGCCTATTTTCACAAATTTTCTGCATTTATGCTCATCGTAGAACAGAATTTTTATATCATTGTAAAGCGAAAAATTTCCCCGTTCTAATAAATGTAATTTGAAGTTTCTGTGTAATTTTCCTGATTTTTTTTAAAATCAGTTTTCCCGAAAACTTTTCAGTCTTGAAATTAAATTTCCTGCATCCAACGTTCTAATTTCCTTATCTTTTTCAAATTTTCTGAGGTAATAACTGGAACGTTTCTGTCGTATTTAAAAGAAGAACGGTTGAAATATATTTTTTCATTGAATTTTAATTAATTTTTCTCCTGAAGTGTTAATAGATTTTCGCACGATGCGATTCGCTTTTTAACAATAACTGGATTCCCAAGGAACAAATGTGATACACCGTTGGTGGCAAGGTGTATCACATTTGTTCCTAGTTTTTAAATTTTGTTCAGTTGTTGCTACCAACGGTTTATCACATTTGTTTTTTAGTTTCTTAATTTTGATTGATGTGTGGAAAAATTTACGTTTCCGATAGAATTTGGTTGAATAACATCTACAAAACAAGTAATGTAAAAAAAAATTTTTAAGTCAATTCCTACTTAGGTCAACAAAGAAAAATTTTATTTTAGAAATTTTTTTCTCCCATATAAAACTAAAATTAATTAATTAAATTTAATTAATGAATTAATATTTGAAAAAACTGTATTAACATAAAGTGTCATCCACTACAAGTTTTAAAAAATGTATTTGAACTTGAGTGGATGAATAAAAAGTATTTTGTTAACGATTGAAAATTTGAACAAGATATATAAATAAATATATATATAGGGAGAGTGTGAACTAATAGTAGGAATTGAAAAATATATATTAATTGTACAGTGCAATTGACATCTTTTATATAGTTTTTGCACGTTTTATTTTATTTGACTTATTTCATGCTTGTAAAGATTGAATTTTGCAATTGATTTTTCTCTCACTTCTTGATGCACTCCTGTCTGAATAATTCTGAATCTATTGTAGCTCTGAAATTTTGTACAGTTGCGTGTTTTTGTTGACAATACAACATTTTAATATTTTAGAACTTAATTTCTACTTACTAGATTGATTCTAATTAAATTTTTATTCCATATGTAGCGCGGCATCAGCAAGTGAATTTGATAAAAAGTTGATTTTAAGTCTTCCTAAATTTCAAGACTAAAACTTCCCCTATAATTTGAGTACGAAGTTGTGCTTTAGATATTTATCATTTTAATTTGATTTGGTATCAAGCAAATTGACTAGAGTAATTAATTCTTAAAATAAATATAGTAAGTAAATTTCATAACGTTAAATATTTTCAATTTATCTTGTACTGGAATGAAACTAGCTACTAGCAGCTAAAACACTTAAGCCTCGACATTTTTTTTATTTAAAAGCAACAAAAAAGTTTTTATTTAAGAAAGTTTTATTAATCTTGATTTGAATATTTACTCGTTCAGAAAGAAACAACTTTCTTACTTCATCGATAAATAAAATTAAACCATGTAGAAAATAGGCATAAAAAACTGATACAAATATTTGCTTCCCAATTTTTAGACAGTTGCCTCAAACCTTCGTGAAAATTCAAAGAATTGTTTTTGAAATTTTTTTTCTCATAATATATAAAACTAAAATTTAGCGCTTTCTAAAGAAAGAACTAGTGCATTTTTATAAAAATCAAAACAAAAACAAACTTTAACGCTCCTTGAAATAAAGAACAAAATCGCAAGAAATTTTATACCTCCTTAAGAAACAACTACCTTTTAACAAGAAATTTCATCCG
The DNA here is from genome assembly GCA_013235015.1 of Araneus ventricosus. Lineage (NCBI taxonomy): Eukaryota > Metazoa > Arthropoda > Arachnida > Araneae > Araneidae > Araneus > Araneus ventricosus. The sequence continues at coordinate 5,192 of BGPR01042240.1, read as the reverse complement.
ACAGAAAAACCACTTAAACTTGAAAATTCCGGAGCTTTCCTGATTTTTATTTTCTTCCAAACAAAACAAGATTTTTTAAAGAAAGAAACGAGAAATAAAAAATATGAAAAAACATAAATAACTCTCCTCTTGTTTACATACGTTATAGATAACATTTCCGTCGAGAAATATGCTCGTTTGTTGGCGAAACTGTTTCTACTGTCGCTTCCCTCCCCATTCTTTTATTGCCGCCACCACTCCAAACTAATATTTACTCGCCAACATTGCAAATTAAATGAAAGCACTGCGAATAGCGCACTGAAAAGTTTGTTCAATCCAAAGTCTCCAATAACAATAAAAGCATAAATATTTATTCTCGGCTGTACCGGAGCGCCAAATTCTAATCTCTGATACTACAGGCATACAGTTACCAACGTGAAATGCAAATAAGAGTTACACATATATATCTCCCAACATTTTCTTCCATGGATTTTTCGCGGAGTTCTTTTTCTGCGTCCATGATTTCTTCCACGCCAAACTCTTCGCCTGATGAAATTCAATATCGAAATTAAATTTGGGCAGAGCCTCGCGTTACGCTAGTTATCTGTGATGGTTTAAAAGGAAGCTGGCTGGAAAAGATGTTAAGAAGGGATTGAAATGGATCAGGTGGCCGAAGGCTATCCTGGATTTACCTAGTTGCCACTCTAGAAAAGAAGGATGTTCCGGGGACTACTCGAGTTAATAGAAGGGTAGTTAGAGAAATCGAGGATTCGGTGGAAGTAGGCTTTAGGATTGGAGACATTAGGATAGAATTGTACGTTAATGACTGTTCTTTTAGAAGAATATCTTATTGACTTTGATTAAGCATATGCCATGTACTCAAGTGTTCAAATAATTAAAAAATTTACTGAGTTTCCAACTTAATGTCTTGGAAGATGTTTGTAGTTTATATTTGAGAATTATTTTCCCTCTTGTATAAACTCTTATTTCATTTCGAAAGAAATGTTTTAAGCACTGAGATTTGTCGATATTAAGGAAGGTTGTTAATGTTAAGGTTACTTTAAGCACTGAGATTTGTCGATATTAAGGAAGGTTGTTAATGTTAAGGTTACCTTCATTCCGAGGGGGGTGGAGGTCATCCCTCTTTGGGGTCACCCCCCTCATATGAGAACCCCCTTAGATACAGCCACCTGGATGCACTCAAAAGATATTGTTGAATCTTACAGAAAATCATAAATTAAAACTTCAAGAATATTGGAGGAAAATTTTCGAGTTAATTCGCTAAAATTGTAAACTTTAAAAAATTCTTATCTCTGCGTTAAGGAATTTTCCCAAACTTATCTCTAATATTTCCTATTCCGAAACGAAATTTCATAAGGCTGGTATATGCATTCTAAAAGGAGTACTATTAGCCCTATCCTAAATCTATTATTTTCTATTTATAGTTGAATTTAACGGCTGAGAATCGAGTGAAATTAGGTGCGCCATGAGCTGGCTCACTGCGCCACAAAGGGTTAGAGAATAAGCAGTAGAAAATAATTCAAACAAAAACACATTATACTTTTTAATTCAATAATCAAGATGTGTTTTAAAAATTGCTTTTTTAAAAATTATTATAGCATTTGAGAATCCAAAAGAGTGTAGAATTATATAACCCTTAAAAAGAGGATTTTGTATAATAATGGTTCAAAATTGAAATTGTAAAATTTGTCTTAAGAGTCTTCATAGATATAGAGAGTATGTTATTTATTTTTTTACATTTCCGAAACTATGGAATAAGGCATACCAAAGCAGTGCAGAGTTATATTTGCTATGAATTTGATAGGAAGTATACTTTCTACAAACCTAGTAATGGTTGAATCATTCGGCTAGAGCACAAACATTTTTTTGTAGAATAAAGAAAAAATCCTTTTAGAAAAGAAATTTTAGCCTTAAACTTTAGAATACGTCTAAAAAGAAAGAACATCAGAATATCCTCTTTGACATAAAATCTTTTAGAATATCCCATTTGGGAAACAAAGAAATCTTTCTCATTTTCAAATAGTTGAAAAAAATCCATCATCCCGATAGACATTCTTTGTAGTAAACTATTCCAATCTTCTCTCATTTGGAATAAATACAGCCACACATAAATTGGTATAAGTGGAAAGAAGAGAGAGATTGTCTACTGGATGATTAGTGAAACCCCTGATTATCTGCATCAGGGAAGTAAAAATCGAATAGTTCAATGATATACTATCTGCACCATATCTCATTAAGGGGAAAGATGTTGCTAGCAACTACTTGTAAGATAAAAGTAACAAGAACGAAATGTATTCCATACGATTTAATTTCAAACAATTATTCTTAATTTTCTTTCTTCGGAACTAAAAACATTATTTTCATTTGTGAGTTCAAGTCAACAACTGCGTTTACACATAGATATTATTTGTTAAACTTCCATGCACGTACGTTTCCCCCTTTTTCTGTATAAGATTGAAGTTTTTAAAAAATAGCTGATTGCATGCAACGCTACCAAATACGCCCACCGCGCTATAATAGCCTCGCTCTCCGAAATGTAACGTGTTATTCAGACACGATTTCTACTTTACACATAGTATGATAGTTAAAATTCTTACGAAGGGAAATGATAAGGCACTTTTAGATAAATCATGAGCATCTTTTGCTGGTTTAATGAGACGGCATCATAAATTTCCCAAGAAAAAGTTCTTATTTCTAATCCAAACTGCGCGAAAGAGCTCATTTAACACAGTGAAAAAGAGGCTTAAGATAGTTTTCCTTTCAATGTAACTATCCCGGCTTGACTATTACTCTCGTCCATTACTAGTGCGAACTACAAAGGTCAGAATGATCGTAGTTTTGGCCAGAAAGGCGCCTTCTCGCTCCAATTGAAACGGCGGAGACTGTCATGCTCACGTCGCCATCATAGTCGTTGCTATGGGAACGAAGCGGCAAAACACAAAGAGAGGAACCGGCCAACAATCGCTATTTTACAAACTATTGTAGTAATTGAAATTAACATCAAGTGCATTTTTCCGCATACGTATGCGAACCTCTACTATTTTTGTGTTATTAATTAAAAGAAATTGTGGAAATATTTAACGGTTTACAGTTACAATTAGGCGAAGTATTTTTTATACTTTTTAGAGATTTAATAGTTAAAATTTCTTTTAACTCTTTTAAAATGCGACTTTTTTATTTTTCGATCGGTATTGAGTAAATCTTTTTAAGTGAACAGAAGCGATGCTAAAAAAATTTCTTAATTAACTTTAAATTTATGAAGATAATTAAAATTAATTCATTAAAAGCTGTGATTGTTATAAAATGTTTTTAGTAAAAAAACTTTCATATTTCAAGTAAACTATATAACTATTATATTGTTTTGCTAATTGTTTATTAAATTATTCAAAATTAATTTTAAAAAGACAAAAGTTTAAGTGATACTAATATGCATCATAATGCAGTGGTGGATTAATCAAAGTGCATTTTTTTGCGAAATATGTTGAATTTTTTATAACGAATTTTTTTTATAATAAAAGAACCTATCAGTATAATTTTGTTTTAAGTCTAGGATTTTTTATTGTTATTAAGCAAATATTTGTATACTTAAATTAGGGCTTTTTAATATTTTCTTCACCCTAACATCATCAGGAATCAGAATATAAATTTCTCTATGTTAATGATTTTTTGAAAAAAATTCCAAAGCTCTACGTAGAAAATAAAGAAAATAAAGCATGGGAAATTTGTAAACTAGAGAAATGCTGATTAATTATGCTGTTTATTAAGCTTACACTACACAGCGATCCACATTTACACCACTTAGATTTTTGTCTTGGGTCTAATTAATTTTGAATAGTTAAATAGCCGACTAATTAATAATATAATTACTGCATTTTCAACATCATAAAGAAAATTATTAATAAGGAAATTTTGCTCATACAATTAAAACTTTTTAATAGATTGGTTTTCATTACAAATTTCTGTTTATAATAATTTTTTAAAAAAATCAGTCTCTCTATTTTCATTCACCTCATCTATAGGGGAGTTGGGGTAGATTGATACGCGGGAACATCGATACAGTCCATAAATTTTGATGATTGGAGTGGCTGAAGATGTTCACATCCCCTCATATATATGCCACTGTAGCCCTTCACACAGGGTATCTTTTGTCAATGTTTTTATCAATGTTCAGTCAAAAATTAATTTAAAAATGAATCAAACCGCTAATCTTCTCGTCTAAGTTATTTTTGCTCTCTAAGTACGTTTTGTGTGATTTCTTTAACTAATTACGTTTTCCTGCCATGGAATCTACTCCAAAGGTAGGAAAAAACATTTATTTTTCTGAACTATATTAAGTTATGAGGTTGTTTAGCGTTGATTTCGCGTGACCATTTGTTTTAAGTAAAAAAGGGCCCTTGAGGCAGGTTGATACAATTGACTCAGTGGGACATTGATACGTGTCTTATTTGTGTATCAATGTGCCTTAACGGCAACTACTTTACACAATCGTCTTCAGAAATTTAAAAAAATGTAAAAAAGTACTATCTAAGAGAAACACGCAATTAAGTATTTCTTTAGACCATAAAAATGGTTTGAATTTGATTGCAAAAATGAAAAGTATCGTTGTAAATTAAGTTTAAAATATCTTTTTTTGCGAATTTATTAAAATTGTAGAGAGAAATTGCACGGAAATTTAATATCACCGAAAATATAATTTTTTGAATTTTCAGATGGCGTGAAAATTAGTTTTGTTCTATATTATTTTCGTAAGTCATAGAGGAAAAACGCGAAAATTTATTAAAATTTCCACAAACGGCTTCGAGGTACACGTTCTGACTTTTCAAAGTATTTTTACACACCCACACATTATCCTTTATTATTTGTAGAGATAAATTATTTTCTGAGGCATTATTGTTTCATTTTTCCAATCTCATTAAAAATGTTTAATTTTAATTAAAATATAATTTTGTTACTTAGTTAAACTTTTTAACCTTGATTTGAATACAATGTTTATTGATAAGACAAATTTTGTTTTGATACCACACCTATTAATCATCATTGTTTTCGATATTTCCGTGTGTATCAATATACCCCTAGTATGAGGCAGATTGATACAAATCCATTTTTAGGGGAAAAAGTGTAATAAGTAATTTATTATGTCATTTATGACCAAAACTCGACTGAAATCCTATATTAGATTAACAAATGTATAA
>BGPR01042239.1:0-10824 GCA_013235015.1 Araneus ventricosus | reverse complement strand
AAGGGGGGGGGTAATTTTCTCAAATGTTTTTTCTAAAACCAAAATTAGAAAATAAAAGGGAGATGGAAATTTAATAGTGGCGACACTATAATTACAATTGGTCAAACATTGGGTTGAAACGTTTGTAATCCTACGATGTAATCACCAGGGTTGTATACAACTTGTTTCCAACGATGTGGAAGTCCTAGAATACTTGAAGCAGTACAAATTCTGTGGATGGAGCGGTCTATAGCTTTAAGAATCTCTTGAACAATTCGTAGCAACCTGTGACTGACTTTTTTATTCGCAAGAGCTGGGAGTTACCCTTCCAGGATATAATCCCCTGTGTTTATGATTTTATTCCAAAAAAGAAGGAACCACTTCGTGGCATTCGCATCCGAAACTAGTGAGGAATCCAGGGGGGCTTTCATCGAGCTACAGCCCCCCCCGAGCCGCTTCTTTCAGAATTTTACATTATTTAAACCATTAAAACTGTTTTTTCTTAATTTCCCTCTTAAAAAAAAAATAATAAAAACGTTTCGATTGCTTTGGCTGAACAGGCTCACAGTGTAAATTTTCCCATTTTTGTAATCATTCCACTTGTACTTGTAGCTTTGACGCGGTCTAAGACATTTTTGGCTAGTTATTTCATTGTAATTTTATTAAATTATAGAAAGTATTGTATTGTTCTTTATTGTCAGGTGAGTAAAGTCTGCAAAGTTAAAGAGTTTTGTTTTACTTTAGCCTTGAGATTTGACATTTGTCATGACGATACAAAATTTTTATGACCTGAAAAATGAAATTTTTATAACAATAGAATGCTATGTGAAGGGTAATGCAGTTGTGGGGACCTGGGTTTCTACAGAGGGAGCAACATTTCTAAGGGTCAAGATTCCAAGAATCGGGGTGGAAACAGCAAATGGATGTGACAATACGCATTTTATGTTTATCCGTACTAGTACGTATTATTCTTTAAATTGGTGAATTGTCTTCACGTTTCAGCATTTTGTTTATACAATAAAAATTAGTATAATTGTAGCAAATTTATAATAAATATTACTTCATTTTTAATTGAAAGTCATGATTAAATATTTTTGAACTTATAGCACATACTAAAAGGTTTGTAACATTTACTTAAATAACTGCAAAAATCTCTACTCTCCGTATAACGAAATTTTCTCTATAACGAATTTTTCAACTGGAACCAAACGATTTCGTTATAGGGAGATTCCACTGTAGTATAAATTATTTTACAGATTTCTCTAGTTCCAACAGTTGGTGTACTGGCGTTTAGCAAAGAATTGTATATCATGAAATAATTAATTGGAAATTTAATCGATTACAGCAGTCTGTCGCAAGGTTTATTGTGGATTTAATATTGAGTTTTTTACGTACAATGACGTTAATGTGTTTTTCTCACTAAAGGAAGCATACATGGTCATTCAAAGAAAGCAGTGCGTTAACTTTTAGATTTTATTTTCTTCGGAACATCCACAGTCTATAGGGAAGTAATTTTTGCTCCTGTCTGTCTCGGATGGCAATCAACTTGCGCGTGTGGCCGCTTGTACCTCCAAGGTTATTCAAATAGAACACTTTTCCCATCATATGGTAGATTAGTAACGGATCGTATCTTCAAACGCAATATTAGAAAGACAGACTCGGAAACATTAGTCCGCTTTATTTCAAAAATCTCTCGAATCTGAGGTGAGATGCAAATTTTTCAAATTGAGAGTCATACGAGCTCTTTTTAAATGAGTTTAATTCTATTGTAGAATTTCCTAAGTTAGTTTTATTTATCCAAATTTCATTTCGGAATCAAATGTTCGTTTATTAATTTCTCAATAAAGACTGTTTTTATTTGCAGATGAACTGCAATTCACTGTAGAAGTAAAAGTAATTTTTAGTCGCTTAAAGCCAAACGATAACTTAAAGCAAGCAAATAGCATTTGTCTGTTAATGAAAGCAATATTTAGGGTGAATGTTTACACTAATTTCGTAACAGTCGGTTTCTCTCTCTTTGGTCATAATATAAACAGGGAAGTTGACATTCTGAATTCTTCCGACCTGCATGCTGGTACTTCTTTATTAATGTTTTTACACGACCATAATTAAGGCACTAGCTGTTGAGCTCTCCGGCAACTGCTGATCAAGTATTGTTTTGCGTTGTCCCCGTGTTCTCTTTCGGGGCCTTGCGTGAAATCCCTCATCCCTTAAGATGCTCGGAGAATTACGTGCGTTTACGGTTAGATGCATCGTTAGCTTGTTGAGTCGTTCAACAAGCTGCGAGGCTTTGAGTTAATTATGCTGCGGATTTTTGGAATTTATGCTGCGTAATTTATACTCCTACCGAATTAGTGCAGGATCGTTAGCTGTCCTCCTCTGTTTACGTGATCGTGGCAACTGGGTGATTATCTTGGATGGACTTTTTTTAAGTTGGAAATTCCGTCTTTGAGTTTTGTGTGGTTTTATATTCGAAAATGCCCATCTTTTTAATCTTTTGTATATTTATTAAAAAGATGGGCATTCTGAACCTGTAGACTGGCCCATCTTATACAGTAATCTAATTGGGCTGTAGCCCAGGAGGGCCGTTGATCCAAGGGCGCCGAAAAATGTATTATGTTGATTTTATTTTAATTTTGAACCAAAAATTTATTTAATTGTAATATTGCAATTTTAAATATGAAAAGGAGCCGATTTGCCAAATTGTAAAGCATTAATTAAAGAACAGTTGACTTTTATTTATTTGCCCTTCATTTATTTTATTAGGGCCATAAGCTCTCCGACTCATAGTTACTATTCTGATGGGGCTCTAAATAACTTAAACCCAGGTCCCTCAAGTTTGTTAAGATGACTCTGCCCGTCGGATACGGAATACAAGCGAAATAAAACAAACAAACAAACAAAAAATGACGGGAGGCTGTCTTTTTCAAACAACAGCTGATGTTGTTAAGGCGTAGGACTACTCTACTCGCGTGACTCTTTTCCGATTTTCAATTTTTTTTTTTTTGTAACTTCTGCTGTTACCCTTTATCTCTAAAATAAGACATTAGTTTCGGTTTTAACATATGTAGTTACCGAGATATAGAGGATCGCGTCACCAATTCATGCCTATTTTTTTGTCCAACTTTGCGACTCAATTCCGATTTTCGATTATTTTTGTAACTTCTGTTGTTACCCTTTATCTCTAAAATAAGACATTAGTTTCGTTTTTAACATATGTAGTTACCGAGATATAGAAGATCGCGTCACCAATTCATGCGTATTTTTGCCCAACTTTGCGATGCAGTAGTCTCTGAACCACAATTCCAGTATTCAGTCCTTTTTTTGTAACTTCTTGTGTTACCCTTTTTTTCTAAAATAAGACATTAGTTATGTTTTTAACATATGTAGTTACAGAGATATAGAGGATCTCCCATACAGCGTTTTTTGTGGTGTTTTGGCGTGTGAATCAAATACCTTCTTCCATTGGGAGGAACGTGTTCTATGTTAAAACTCTTATTGTTATTGCAATCGAAATAAGAAAAGAGACATTCTTTTGATACAAAAAACCTTTGCAAGTAAAATTAAGTACCAAAGTGATGTTTGGAAGTTAGTTCTCTAAAATTTTTTGGAATCGAAATTCTTATGTGAAGTTGAATGATAAATTCTAAAATACTAAGAACTCTTAATTTATTTAAAGGTAATCCCATATAGAGTGTCTCGGAACCAGATAATCTACAAGGAATATAATAAGCACTTTCATATATTTATGAAATATAGCCACTTTTCTAAAAAAATAAATTTTTTTATGCGCGTTTACGATGCATTGTGCATTAAAAATTCGTGACAAAATATGAAAGTTCGCTCTAAAGAAATAAATTTTTCTCATTCTTGGTTATGCTTTGTTTAATTCAACGTTTTTCAACAATAACAAGAAAACTTCATTTTCCGTCGAGTTTTTTAGAATTAATAAGAAAGAGATTCCAGAAGAATTTTTCAACCTGTCTTTTATTTTAATTCGGAATATTATAACATAGAAGATACAGTTGCTTTGAAATGTTGCTGAGAAATTGTGTTCACTCTTCAATCCCGTGATTTCCCATATAGTAATATTAGTTGATTACCAAAACGTAACTAAATTGCTTAAAATTTTTCTTAAACATTTTATTCTCACGAAAATTTATTTTCTTTTCGGGCTTAATATAGCTCATTATTCTTATATGATAAGCTTTAAGATGTCGAATAAAACAATATAATGGTAATTAGGGAAAATTTCTGATAGACAGTACTAGTAGTATTATTCTAAATGTACCGGGAGGTCACAAATTAATAGACACATTTCAAAAATCAATAATAATAAACCAACACTTAATAGAGTTCTTACTTGGAGACCGACAATTTCGATACTCTAACCGAATAATTCTTTTGAACTGTTACGATTGATTTGCTTTCGTGGAACCAGAGACGTGCCTTCTGCTGCGCGGTAGCCATTTTGACACTTACGTTGAATTGCGCAGATTTAGTGCGCCGTAACGGCGCGTTACCTATCTGAAAAACCTTTTTGAGCTACTTTCTCATTTAAAAAAAAAACTACTACATCATAGGGTTTTTTTTCTATTAATTCTTAAAATGGATCCAATAATTTATGACCACCCTGCATAATTTTATTATTGTTTTAAAATATGTACCTTGTTTTGAGATCTGTTAACTTTTTTGATATTGAAAAGTAACTTGTTGCTTTAGAAACTTTGATGTTACAAACATGGCAATTTTTCTGCAATCAAGATGTTCAGCACAAAAGATAAAAATCTATAAACGTCGAGACACTCTGATCGTAATCAACTAATTTTGAATACGTCTAACAATTACCAAAAAATCCATTCTAAATGATATACATTTTCGCTTGTCTCGGCAGCTTAGCTACTCGTATCTGTTAAAAGCTTTTACATGAACCAGGCTTTTGTGGGTTAACTCACGTAACGGTATTCGCTTTCTAAATTGAAACTTGCAATTAGGCGATGCCTCTATGATAGAGCATATTTCGGTGCATGCCGTTAAAGCCGAGGAATGCCAGGACTGCGGGTTAATCTCATCCGACATGCCTGAGTAAACGAGATATGTTCGGTTTCGTTTTTCCTGCGGTTACAGGTGAGATAAGCGGCATGAATGACAAAGTATTCCGCCTGTTAGTGCCTTGTTTCTTTTCTTTTTTTTGAATATTTATACAGTATATTATTCGTCATAGTGTCTGATTAATGTTTTGTACTTTTGGGATCTGCATTAATGGCGATTGATCTGTAAACAGAGACAAGTGAAGTTGACAGTCACGTGTTGACGCATCATCGCCGAATGACGTCACATCAGTGGCGAATCCAGGGGGGTGGCTGTCGGGCTGCAGCACCCCCCAGAGCTAGACCAGAATTCTTTATTTTATTTAAAATCGCTACGGCTGTTTTTTTTTTCTTCTTTATGTCCCTTTAAAAAAAGTGAAAAAATTTCTTCCTGGTTTCTGACAGGATCGAAAGTTTTCCCACTTTTGTAGTCATTCCACTCGTATTTGCAGCGTTGACACCGTCAAAAATATGTTTTTGCTAGTCATTTCATTGTGTTTTCTGTTAAATTATCGAAAGTATTGCAGTGTTCTTTATGATTCTTATTGTCAGGTGAGTAAAGTCTGTAAAGTTAAAGTGTTTTAGTTTACATAAGCTATAAGATTTGACATCTGTCACGACGATACAAAACTTTTTATACCTCAGCTCCCCCCAGACCCAAATCCTGGATTAGCCACTGCGTCACATGTATCTCTACGCGTCTTAGATGTGCAGAAAGAGCTCCAGGAAATTAAACACCGTTCGCTTTATATATATCTGAAGTTTTATGATTCGGTATGTTAATTATACATGTTTAAAGCTGACTTCTATTCATAGCTAATTCATTTTATTGTTATCTGTATATTTAAAATAATTTGGTAAAACCTTCAAACCCAACCACCAGACCGATTTCGACAATTTTTATTTCATATGAAAGCTTATGATGCCTAGATATGTCATCAGGGGTCGCCTGCCCCACATCACCCTCCATTTTCGAATGAAATCGTTCGAAAAACACTTCTCCACTGTACATTGTGTATGGGGAAAAATTTTGTTATTATTAATACAGCGGGAGGGAACAGACTTGATAAGGTTTACGGTTAAACAACACCCTTTCAGCGTAAAGAATCACTTATAAAAGGATAAAATATAAACAAAAAGTAACACGCAAAGTATACTGAAAAAGTCCACAATGAATGTCTTAAAATGGCTAATGATCGCTTTTCAAGTCATCCTTAGTCAATGATGACATCACGCCTTTGTTCGTGTAGAATATTCATAAAATCTTAAATAACAGTGGCGAATCCAGCATTTGGATCTGGGAAGGGGGGCTGAGGTCATAAAAATTTCGTATCGTCATGACGAATCTCAAACGTTATGGCTTATGTAAACCAAAACACTAACTTTACAGACTTTTACTCACCTGACAATAAGAATAATAAAAAAAAAACACTACAATAGTTTCGATAATTTAATGAAAAATGCATTGAAGTAACTAGCAAAAAAAATGTCTTTGACCGCGTAAACGCTACAAGCACAACTGGAATGACTTGGCAAGTAGGAAAATTTTCGAGTCTGGCAAGCCAGAAAGCAATATTGTCACGTTATTATTATTATTTTTTTAAAAAAGGGAAATTAAGAACAAACATTTATTGTGATTTTAAATAAAATCAAGATTTCTGGCTTACCTCTGGGGGGGGCCTCCACGATAGCCCCCCCCGGACTCGCTACTGGTTAATAATAATCATTAATAATACTTTTAAGTTATTCAATAATATTTATTCATTCACTAAACGACTGATGAATGTGGTTACGATTGTTCCATCAAGTTTATGTTTTTTAGTTGATAAACATTTAATAGAACTATTTTGAATTGTTTTATTCAGATAGTTCTGTCGAAAGGTTTATGATTTACAATACTGTGAGATTACAGAATATGTTTATGATTTACAATATTGTGAGAATACAGAATAGGTTTATGATTTACATAAATAATTAAAATCCTTTATACTTATTGTTACTATTTTATACTTTTCCACTAATATTAAACCTGCACTGAATATATATTTTTTATTTTTGGAGAATAGTTATGTCTCTGTGAAAACTGATAAATGGGTCTAAGAGATATAGAAGAAAGCATAGCACTTAATTTTAAAGTTAAGTTTTTAAATGCTAAATTTTAAAAAAGCTTACATCGTCTAATTAAAATTTCTTTATTAAAGACTTTTTTTACCCTCAAGTTAAAGATTTATTACATAAGTCATTAACTAATCGAAGTGAATTTAAAAATGACAAAAATGTCATTGCACAACTTGAAAAAAAAATTCCGTACTTAAAAAGATTTTCCAGACGACATCAAACAGCAATCGAATAAACACCCAGTTTAAGCAAAAGCCCAAACAACTATTTGTTATTGCAGAGTTCCGACAAAACCCGAAAACTCGAGGTTCCTCGCTCCCGCGTCAAAAACATAGTAACCACCCAACAAACGGCCGTCCCATTAATCAGGCAATCCGGCGGTTATTATTAGAGGAGTTTTGTGAAAAGCGAGAGTCAAGAGAGCGGAAGGCATCCTTTATTAAATATCTTCGAGCCTCGTGGAGAGAAACAAAGAAGGCATGATGGACGTCCATTCCAGCGCCGCCAAACAATGGCACGGACGCATAATAAGACTTGGTTACCAGGCAGTGGAAGTGGCGACTCTTCACGACGACCCCGCAGCGCCACTACTCACTTCGAGGAGACTGGACTCACTCGCGGTAATTCGCCACATTTCGGAAAATTTCGGGATTTTCAGACTGGCTGCCCGAAAGAACTAATGCGGAATCGGGACCGGTCTTGCTAGATGCGGGGCCCAAATGGAAATATTTTGGATGTCCCCGTTATATTTGAGTTTTAATAAATAATACATAATAAATAAATTAACAATATGAAATTTTAATAAATTAAATAATATTTATTATTAAAATTTTAATGTGTTTAAAATAATAATTTTAATAATTCACTTGCTTAAAACTTAAATTTTTTTAAAAATTCAAGAAATGTTAAAATTTTTAGTGTTTTTATGATTGGGTGCATTATAGATCAATTAAGTTCTCGAGGGTATTAAGGGCCTTATAAAGTTATTTATTCATGGTCACTGATTAAAACAAAATACGGACGCATTTAACTGACGAAAACAATTCAGAAACAGAAAAAAAATTACAATTTGTGACTTCTGAAACAGTCAGCCGGCTCCAAGAAAAAATTGGTCAACATTGGTTTCGAAACGATTCCTGAGGATAATGTTTTAAAATCAAAATAACACTCGATTTTAATTCGAATAAGTTTGAGTACATTCTTTGTTGCACTCTTGTGCGAGGCCCTATTTGGAGCAATTGGTCTAATCGGCTAAAGGCCGGCCCTGTGCAGAATTGTTTGCGATTTGATTTGCCTCACAACATAAAACATATCGTCACTGTTGTATAAAAATGTCGTTTGTCTAATTTGCCAAAACGTTTTATTGATACAACATACTTGCATGTAGGTGCCCTGAAATTGTTCTATGTGATTGTTGTACATGTCGGTAGTGGTTCAAGCTGTCATACCAGAATTTGTTTTGCTGTGTGGGATTTTCGATGTGCGTCATTTTGTTGATATAAGAGAGGCGATATTGGTTGTATGGAAATCTACCATAACTCGGCATGCAAGATTAAATCTTATTTGACTGATTCGTTGGTTGAGTTTGGTTTAATGGAGCAAAAGCCGAATCTAGCCATGCTTCGCCCAACATGGTGTGACTTATTTGATCAGTATTATTCGGGATTTTTTTGAAAGTTGTACAGAGGAAAACAGACCGTAATATTCTATCAAAAGATACCTTAAATAAGTTGAAGATAAAATCAACTTTTATAACTTACTTCTTTTATATTCATATATTTTATTAATTTCGTACAAGAATCATTTAACGAAACAGAATGGGCTCCCGCCTGGCTAAAATCGTAGGTAAATTTTTGGTTGGACTTAATCGGGTTTCAAAAGTCTGACCACTAATTAGTCGTGGAAATAGCAATAAGAAAATTGGTACCATTGATTATTTGGAAGATAACTTTGAACAAGCTAGAAACCCATATTATCATTTGTTCAATGATCTTGTCTATCTGTCATTTTCTGCCTCACTGAAGTTTGTCAAAGACACAAAGACTAACAAGGTCTAGAGAACGTTAAATCGTTCCCTGAAATTGTATTTTCTTAAATAAAAGTAAATATGGTTTTGCTTCGACTCAGAGAACGATGTGTAGGTATTTAGAATACGAAGATGTATATGCAGAATACAGGTATGCAATACCTGTTCATGGTTTCGACCAGGGTTGATTTTTATTAGGATTACGTACAAATATTAGCGACGGGCATGCTAAATTTCCAACGTAAACGCGCGATAAAAACCACACACCGTAGCTTGGTTATCTTGCAAAAAAAAAAGAATGAACAGAAATGAGTTTTCAAAATTGATTCACAATGAAGCTTAAACAGAAGCTTACTATTAATCCTTTCAGCAAACAGGGGCGGTTCACTAACCGTCCCAGAAAAGGTACGCCCGGACGTAATCGTGACAGCGCAGTGGCGGAGGCACATTCTAAAATCATTAACGCTTTGTTTTCTCTGCCAGCAATAATTCCCATCACAAAACCGTTCCATTCAGTCGTAATGCACACCCTAACGAGACGCGAGTGTTTGTGTTTTCCGAGCTAAGTGCATTTTGACTGTTATTGGCTACCATCGGCGAGTCTTAGGCATTCCATTCCCTGTTCTTTCTTATTGCCACAGCATTTCCATTAATAACGCACACAAGACGACCATTTTCTTTGTTGGCGTTTTCTCTCACATCGTCTCCCGCGGTGCGTGTCCGTTTATGCCCCTAAGCCTTTAATTCTCCGGCAATCTTTGCTTGCCCATTTTGAGGCTCAGCGGGACAACTCTCCCTTCCCTTATGTAGAGCGGAAGATTATGGCTGTGCTCTTGCTCGTTTTATTATTTGATTTCTTCCTTCTCTCTCTCCTCTGAGGCATAACTTTTTTTTCTCTGTTCTGCTCTCCTCCTCAAACATTTCCTCGGCCAGCGGTGGAGCAATCTGGCTCCATTGTTGAGCGCCGCTGCAGCGAGGCTTGCTTCATCTCATGCCAGGGGATGGCGATGGAATGGGTCCTGGGGAGTGCAAAATGCGATTTTTTAAAAAGAAAAACTTTTCTTTTTCTCTTAATTTATTTTGGTATCGTCCAGAGAGGAATTTCAGAGTACAGGAGAGGCAGGCGGGCTGAATTGGAATATAGAATAACATACTGTTCCGTTTCGGATGAATTTAGAGGAAGTGCTTTCTAAAATATACTCTCATGTGAGCGCAAAATTAAGCAAATTATTAAACCATTAAAAGTCCGCACATGCGGAGATCGGTTCTGTATAATGGCCTTTATGTCTTGCTTTGATCAAGTATTTGAGGTGCTGCTCTACTTGGCTGTCATTTTTGGTTACGTCCAAAGAGGGATTTCACAGATATCAGTACAAAAAAGGAAAACGGCGTAAATTGTGGTATTAAAAAACATGCTCTTCCTTTTGGCGAAATATAGTTGATAAATTTAGAGGAAGTCCTTTCTAAAGTGTATTCCAATATGAACACAAAATTAAGCAAATTATTAAACCATTAAAAATTCACGCATGCCAAGATCAGTTCCGGATAATGACCCTTATGTCCTACTTTGGTCAAGTTTTTGAGGTACTGCTTTGCTTCACTGTCATTTTT
>BGPR01042237.1:0-13333 GCA_013235015.1 Araneus ventricosus | reverse complement strand
ACGGAATTCAAGGTTTTGTTTACTAAAGAAAGAACTGATTCGAACTTGGCGCTTGGTACAGTTGCCAAATAGATTTGGCGATTGCTAGAGATTCAAACAGTGTATTAAATTGAGACTTTTTTAAAATTGTTCGCAGTACAGAGGAACTGATTAGCAAGGTTTATCCTTCCCTATAAGCTGATAAGAGGAATAGATTGTTTGTTGATTGGGTAATTTTGGTACTGACTAATGAAAGTTTAGGTCAGATAAATAAAAAAAAATGCTTCACAAATGGAGGGATGCATTACAGAATATCTATCTGTAGATACGGTAATGGGCAATAACAAGTAAAATCATATCCTGTAGAGTTCTTCAACCCCATAGAATTGTCAGGGATACCTTCCGACAAGCTGAGATTGAAATTCGGTGTGCCAGAACTATTCATACGTAACCTCTATGTACCGAGACTGCGCAATGGCACACGGTTTCAAATTACACACTTAGGACCAAAAGTTTTACTAGCTACTGATATGACTGGCATAGCGAGAGGTGAGAATGCTAAATTCTACGCATTCGGATAATACCGAAGGATTTACCATCCCAGTTCAAAAGGTAACAATTCCCTTTAAAATTAGCATTTGCCAGGCTCAGGGTCAGATACTCAAAGGGGCAGGCGTACATTTGGAAAAATCATATTTTTTCCGTTGGTAACTATGTGTGGCATGTTCCCGTGTGTCCAGCCCACTAAACCTCTACATCGGTGCAAAAAACTTGAAACAAAAAACGTCGTATACAAAAGTGTGTTGTCATATATAAACAATTTACCTAACTGTAACAGCAGACACATGTACAGTACATTCCAGTTAGTCGACCAATTATGTATTATCAACCATCAGAACTTTTAATTTCCCCTTTCTACATACACAATATGCCCAAAAGTATCCGGACACTTGCAGATTTTCACATTTTTTAGAATTTCTCCGGAATGGTTTAACTGACTGCCTTTAAACTTCGGACATGTAAAGAATAGACAATAACTCACATTTTACATTGAAGATTCGGTCCTGAGTGCAATTAGGGGGCCGGCTACAAACTGATGAACACAAAAAAGCTTTTGGCCCACGTCGCTTCACAGAATACTGATAACAAGATGAAACTTTCAGAAATAGTAATGTTTAATGTGCATAATATTTACAGGAATTTTCGTAAACTCAGCTCAAATATTTAGGAAGATATAAAGGTTTTCTTAAAACATTTCAAATTTTCCCACCTGTTTTTTGCTTATAACATTCAGAGTTTTCTGTTATATTATACGAAACTTCCAGAAAAAATGACAATATGTTAGAGAAGAATTTTGTAAAAATTTGGAAAGGAATTGTTGAATATTAGAGGAATTATGAGTAATTTTAGTAAATAATGTTTTACTGCGCATGCGCGAAACATAGTGTAATTTTTCTTTCACAACTTTAAAGCCAGATATATAGGGCAACTTATATGAAAAATTTCAGTTCAATATCAATAGTATTCAAAAAGATATCGGCATTACAACGAGCAGAATTTTAGCTCCTGTCGAAGAGGAGCTAAAAGATGAGGGGTTGTACACAAATTGATATTTTTAAACTTTTATCTTTTAAATAGTTATATTGAATTGTAAAATGGTTAGAATTTGCTGCATACCCATGAACACTTATCAATTACGTGCATAACTTAAATTCCAGCAAATTAGGCACTATAAATAACAAAAATTTTATTACTTTAATTATATTATTTACATGATTGTTAACAAGTTACATATTACAATTTTACTACCAAACGATATTTTTAAATATATTTATTTTATGGCGAAACGATTTTTTATCTAATTAATTTATTTTCTTAAAATATTTTAATAATTCTACATATATATTTTTTATTCATTACGAATATTATATGTGTTCATGGGTATGCAGCGAATTCTAACCACTTTACAATTCAATATAACTATTTAAAGATACAAGTTTAAAAAATATCAATTTGTGTACAACCCCTCATCTTTTTGCTTCTCTTCGACAGGAGCTAAAATTCTGCTCGTTGTAATGCCGATATCTTTCTGAATACTATTGATATTGAACTAAAATTTTTTATATAAGTTGCCCTATATATCTGGCTTTAGAGTTGTGAAAGAAAAATTACACTATGTTTCGCGCATGCGCAGTAAACCATTATTTACTAAAATTACTCATAATTCCTCTAATATTCAACAATTCCTTTCTAAATTTTTACAAAATGCTTCTCTAACATATTGTCAATTTTTCTGTAAGTTTCGTATAATATAATAGAAAACTCTGCATGTTATAAGCAAAAAACAGATGGGAAAATTTGAGATTTTTTAAGAAAACCTTTATATCTTCCTAAATATTTGAGCTGAGTTTACGAAAATTCCTGTAAATATTATGCACATTAAACATTACCATTTCTGAAAGTTTCATCTTGTTATTAGTATTCTGTGAAGCGGAATGGGCCAAAAACGTTTTTGTCTTCATCAGTTTGTAGACGGAACCCCAATTGCACTCAGGACCGAATCTTCAATGTAAAATGTGAATTATTGTCTATTCTTTACATACCCGAAGTTTAAAGGCAATCAGTTAAACCATTTCGCAGAAATTCTAAAAAATGTGAAAATCTGCAAGTGTCCGGATACTTTTGGGCATATAGTTTATAATGAAACATTTACATTCTTGAATTTTAAAAAAGTAACAATTCAAATTCTTCGCGCACGAAGTCGCGGGTAACAGCTAGTCTTAATATAAATAAAAGTCATTGTGGGTATGTGGGTATGTATGTGGCTATGTTCCACATCTCCTCCTAAGCCAATGGACGGTTTTCAACCAAATTTTGTACACTTATTATTTAAGACAAGAGGAAGACACTTATGAACTATTCTAAGTCCAAAAGTTAATTAAACAGGCAGTTAATTAGAAATTAACCGAAACCGTTTTTCCTCCGTAACTTCAGAGCAAATTGTCCGACAAGAATTATTTTTATACCATCTTAAAGTTCAAATTGTTACCTTTTCAATGATACCACTTTTATTTCTGTTACAGTTTTCGTTTGATTGTTATTAATTTTTAAAAGTTCCATAATTTTTAAAAATGTGCAGACGATTTTGAAATAACGAAGATTTATAGCTACTCCGTTGCTAGGCAACGGCTAGACTTTGAACTAATTCATCTTCATTTCTGAAAATTTTGCTTATTTTTATTAATATCCATATCCTTAATCCTTAATAATATATTAAATGCGAAAGTGTGTCTGTCTGTCTGTTTGTTAAGCTTTCACAGCAAAACTACCAATCCGATTTGGATGAAAATTGGCAGAGTTGTAGCTTGAACCCCAAGAACGGACATAGGCTAGGTGAAATCACATTAACTTAATTATTTTTGACTACAGACAATTTAATAATTAACAAAGCCCATTGACTCAGCGATTCTCGATGAAGATTATTTTATTTGTCGATCAACTGTCACGTGATCCTTCAGGAATGCGAAAACATGTGGAATAAATTACATTTAAAATCAACTATCACGTAACCCTTTTTTCCGATGTAACTTCGGAACAAATTGCTCGTTAAAGGTTATTTTTATACTATCTTAAAGATAAAACTTTTACCTTTTCACTGATACCACTTTTATTTCTGTAACATTTTTTCTTCAATTTTTATTCATTTTTTAGAGTTTTACGTGCAGACGATTTTGAAATAACGCAAATTTATACCTACTTCGCTGCTAGGAAACGGTTAGACTTTGAACTGATTTATCTTTATTTTTGAAAATTTTGCTTATGTTTATAAATACCTATAAAACAAGGCAGAAATTACATGTATCTGTCTGTCTGTCGGTCGATCGGTCGGTCAGAAAAACTCCTCCTAAACAGTGAACGGTAGCGACATAAAATTTACACACATGGTGCTATTTTCAACTTTCAGAGTTAATTAGTTCTTAAGATATTTAATTAAATAACGAACATTAGCCGCTTTTAAGCCTATTGCTTAGACGTTTTTTGCCAATAACTTCTGAAACCTTTATTAGACAACAATTCTTTTCATGCCATTTTAAAGACCAGAAAATAATCTTCTTAATGCTATTAATTCCATTGCGATAAAATGTTTTCTCTGATTGCTATAAAGGTTTAAAAATATTTTTTGACGTAATTTCTAGTAATACTTTTTATTCTTATGGAAATAAATTCATGCCAAATTACTGTTTCGAGCGCGGGCTTTTGCCAGTGTTAAAGTTAATATAAGAAAATATTGCTTTCTTTAACCATAAACAACAAAGGAGACTTTACACTACCGGTTTCCTGTTGTGGTAGCATTTACAACTTTTAATACGGTTACACAGTGATCCAATGACGTTATTGAATTATACTCTCGATGATTTGTTTAATTTTCACAGTGAGATATTACAGAATATCCTTCTGTAGATACGATAATGGGCATTAACAAGGAATATCATATTCTGTACAGCTCTTCAAGATCTTGTCAGGGGCACCTTCCGACAAGCCGAGATTGAAAGTCGGTGTGCCAGTACTACTAATACGTAATCTCGATATACCGAGACTGCACACGGTTGCACGGCACACGGTTACAATTTACACATCTAGGTACAAACGTCGTGAAAGCTACTGTTATGACTGATATAGGGAGAAGAGAGAGTCGTTTAATTCCACGCCTTCCGATAACACCGAAGGATTTATCATCTCAGTTCAAAAGGTAACAAATCCCTTTAAAATTAGCATATTCCAGGCTCAGGGCCAGACACTCAAAGGAGCAGGCGTACGTTTGGAAAAACCATATTTTTCGCATGGGCAACTATATGTGGAATGTTCACGTGTGCCCAGCCCACAAAAACTCTACATCCGTGCAAATAACGTGGTATACAAAAGTATATTAGCATAGATAAACATTTTACATAACTATATCAGCATACATGTACAGAACACTTCTGTCAGCCGTCCATTTAAGTATTATCAATCGTCAAAACTTTTACTTTCCCCTTTCAAAATGCAACAAAACATTTACATTCGTGAATTAAAAAAAGGAATAATTCAAATTCTTCCCGCATGAAGTCGCGGGTAACAGCTAGTAAAATATAAAAAGAATCAGTGCCGGATGGACCGTCATTAACAATTACAAAACGAAAGTAACAACACTCGATATCAATTCATTTCCATTTAAAATTACTCTCATAAAAAAATCGAAATCAACTCTCTTTCCACGCCATTTTTCAAAATTATCTCTCTATTTCTCTCTGCTACTAGTCCATTTCCGTTTCTGAAACTATTAAAGATATAATGAAAGACTTCGATTTTCTATTCCCTTCAGAATTGGGTTCAATGATAACTTTAAAGATACAGATCAGAAACTTTTCAATTAAAACGGATCCCGCCTCGAGTCCACATAATGTGTTGAGTCACGCATTCATTAATACTGAGTTTTGACCCAGAATGAACGATGTAATTGGAGCTTCTAGCTAGTTTTCATAACCGCGTTATGCAAAGGCGAGTAATTACGGCGCTCCAAATTGCATGCATAAAATAGTGGACTAGGAGAAAACGCGAGACGTCGAAAATAATTTCAATCAAAACGATTTTTGATTCGAAGTTATTTTTGAACACTCAGGGTCTTTTACGCTACATTTGCTGGGGGGGGGAGGGGGCGGGTGGATAAGTTTGCTCAAAGTATCGGAACGTTCCTATCGCCTAGAGAGGAAGTCTCGAAGAAAAATACTTGCTCGATAACGGAGAAATTCGTGTTTTTCGATTCTTTTATTCTTCTGACGTTCACTGTTATAAATGCATTAAGAAGTAATTTCTAATGTTTATGGATTAGAAGTTTTCAATCCTTTCGCATTGTTTTTTTATATCTTGTAAAATAAATTGTGGAGAGTTATTCTCTATATTTGCAGAGTTCAGATTCAGTGTTGCCAATTACTGTTATCAAAGCAAAACGTCAATGTTTCTATTTGTTACAATGTTTGTCTTTGCCATTAAAATTGTATTTTACAGCAAAGCGATCAGTAAATTAAATTCCATTGTTCAATGTTTCATTGCTTTACTATTTTCTACCAATATTTGACATTTTATACTGTTATAGGTAGTTCCAAATATACTTGTAATTTAAAAATATAAAATTTTAATTTTTTTCTTAAATGTTGTCATATTATTATTTTAAAACCCGAACGAGGTTAAGTTGATGACGTGCGTACATGCGGCTGTGTTGATTTCGTATCATAAACTCCATTACGTGTTATGCGGCTAATTTCACACGCAAGATGTTTCAAACATATTAAGTTAAAGATTAACTAACTTTTCGTCTAAAAAGAATGTATTTAATGAAAGCAAATTGCTCTTCTTTTCAAGGAAAGTAAATTTCCTCTTTTCTCAAGATTGTTTAGAATAAATAAAATAAAAATGATGTTAACCAAAGCAGATGATTTTGCCCTTTAGGAAGGGGTAGACAAGACAAAAGATCTTCTCTTGTCTTGTCTACCCCTTCGCTAAAATAATAATAATAAATTAAATTTCGCTAAATAATGATTAATTAAATACCGCTCAAGCCAAAGCCACACGGAACAGATGAAGCAACCCATCTAGCAAGAAGGCCCCATAGGAAGCCACTATGATGTTTCCCTTCCCGCTAGCACAGTTCCCACGAGAAACGAGTCGAGTACCTTTCATTTCAGCGGCAGGCCAGCTGCACCTGGTGGTCATTAAGGAGACGTTCCAGAGGATAATAGCTGCAAGCAGAAAGCAACCTCAATTCACTGAAATAAATATCTGTCAGAGAGCGCATTGGGGTCGGCTATGAGGAGATTAGCGGTACTCTTTCATGTCACACCTGTATATCTACTGTGATGAGGAAACCCAGGAACCTTCCCACGGTCGGAGTTGACCATTGGGAACATGGAAGTTTAGTCGTTGGTCGACCAAGTAGACGATTGTCCAGTGGAGTGAAACGAAGGCGGAGCTCCATCCCTTGAGGTAGGGGATAAAAATGGAATGTTGAGCTAGAAACAAGGATAGCGGAAAAGAACCGATTTAGGAGTCTCGAAAGTGGTTTCCAGACCCCGGAGCCCAGAAAGAGCTGTGTGATCAGCTCGTATTTAAAGTCCCGAATTAATTCGGACTTGGACAACGAACACTGAGAAATCGGCAGTATTCCGAAATCCCGGCTTATTGAATTGCGAGTACTCCTTGTAGTCTAGTGCTTAAGCTATCACGCTGATAGAAGGAAGCTATCCAACCTATATTGATTTAGATCTCTTGTCGAACTACGACTCCATCGAACTTTAACATCCTAGAACTGTGATGAACGAACTCTGCATATAAATATTTAGTTCAGATTTCTATACAAGAATGGTTCTTTAAATTATAGCTGTGTAAAATAAAAATACTTAGGTCAACCTAAGCTTTGCATTTATTTGGTCGCACATAGGCCAAGAGACCACACCACAGACAGCCAAAAGGCCAAACACCATGGACCAGCATCTGTCTCTTCATTCCAAGGCCCTCGGAGTGTCAAACAGAAAATTGTCAAAGACATTAAGTCATTACTCCACAATTCTTAACAAGTAAAATATAGTAAACCACAATACAAAAGTTATCCTAATACAAAATGATGATCATGTTAATAAACGGGAACAAAGAATTTTTTTAAAACATTATAAATCTGAAAAAAATATGGTTCAAAACACTTAAATTATATCCAGCAAATACGAGATTTTAAAGCAGCCTTCACGGAAAACTTTAAGGTCATTCAATAACAATAGAATCTCATTTTATGAATGCATTTTCTGATTTCTACCACCATTCAGCATGAAAATAAACATATAATAAATGTTTTATATGCGTTGTTAATGATAGTTTTAACAAATATTAAGAAACCTTAATGAGATATTGAAAGAATATTAACCTTCCGTCGGTTAATTTTCGAGATGAAGGACCCATTTTTTTGTGTCTATGTGCGGGTTTTACCGAGAAAGGGGTGGGACGTCTAATATTCCTTGCTCCCTACCACTCACACTAGGGTATCATGGTTTTTTTTTTCTCTAGTGCTCTTTTGAAGTATGAGGGGCAAGTTAATCTGTCAGATGAGTTGCGCCCGATAGTGTTTGTGTTTTTGATCTCAATGTTTATTTATCAATTTTTATTTTTCTCAATGTTTATTTTGATATACGTGCAAAAGTTCGTATACCTGTGTCCCAGCCCCTAATACAATGATATTGACCGTTATTTCCAATACATTGTTTCAAAAATGTTGAATTATTTAAAGCTCTTAACGACAAAAATTGCCATTGTTAAGAAACCTCAGGGAAACAACCATCAACTCCCCCCTCCCCTGAATTCCAGCATGTCTTGTTAGTTGAAGTTGCAAGGAAATACGACAACGTTATTTAAAAACGCAATATAGTTTTGCATGACCGAATAGTTCAATTTGATAAAATTTATCAAATGCATTTTGGTTTCGGATGATTTTCCTTGTGAAAAGACATAATTAGAATAAATATTTTAAGGTTTTCTCGTTATTTTACGATATTGGTGCAGCTGGCCTAAGAACTCTCTCCCTCATTTACGATAATGGATTCACCACCCCCTCTTTGGCGGCGCAGGCGCCTTAGGGGAGATAATAAGTTCGTTGGACGAGCGTAAGGTAAGCGTTGGATGTTAAGTGTAAATATGTAAATATTATGTTGCCATGTTATTAAACATATTTAATAGCCTATAAACAGCCTACTTATTTTCTGCATCCTGGAGTTTCTACGGTGGTGATAATTAGTAAGTGTACGCCACAATATATTAAGGAAAAATATGATGCTTTACCATATTTTGCGTAAGTAATCTACAGCCTAGATATTTCCAGTGACTTATTTATATACTAAATAGATAAAATCCTGATATAATAAAGTAATCTGACATGAGTTTATTTTTTAAATTTCGTTCTAAACTTTTTTCCATTAATATTCTTATGATGAAGCTTAACCTTCCGTTTTGTGCATCTAATCTGTGAGATGAAGAACCATATTTTTTATACCTAAGTGTGGGTTTTACCAAGAAAGATGTGGGATCTCGAGTAGCTTCCTAGCTCTATACTACTCACGCTAGGGTATCATGATTTTTTCTCTTGTGCTCTTTTGATGTATGGGAAGGGTGCGTTAATCTGGTAAATGAGCTGCGCCCGATTACGTTTGTATTTTTGATTTCCCAGATTTTCTCAATACTTATTTTGTTATACCTGTTTGCTCATATCTGCAAAAGTTCGTATAACTGCGTCCCAGTCCCTAATTCAATGAAATTGATCATTAGTTCTAACACGTGGTTTCAAAAATGTCGAATTATTTCAGGGTCTTAACAACAGCAGTGGCCATCGATAAGGAACCTTAGGAGAAAACAAACGGAAACTTCCTCCTGAATTCCTGGACATTTTGTTACTTGAAATTGCAAGCAAATACAAAAGGAGTTATTGAAAAACGCAAATATAGCTTTGTATGACGGAATAGTTCAGTTCGATAAGCTTTTCCTTAAGCCTAAGCAAAAATTAAACTTTTAATCTCACAGATATGTTTCGCCCGAACGTGTTAGCATTTGTATTTTGTCCGACCGAAGTTTATAAATATATCTTCACATTAAATTTGAAATCATAGTGAAAATGCATATCACTATATGCTCGTCACAGCAAGAAATCACTTTTACACAAGGAGTATTACTTCGCTATGTTACGGAAATTAGCATCCTGCATTGCCGGCACAGAATTTAAACAGTGCTTACACTATTTGGCCTCAAGCTAGCTACATCAGTTATTTAACTCTTTGAACCCGGCTACAGTGAGAATTCAAGTGCCTCAGAAACTGGAGTAAATTTTCATTCATGAAATCAGAATGAAATCTCCCTTTCTCTGCAGAAATTCCAGGAAGACGAAACCCTCGGTTGCGCGATCAATTGTCAACAAAGAAAGCAACTAATTTTCTCCTGTAAAATTCACCCAGGCGCTCGAAAAAAGCCTGAGTCCGGCCTATTTCGAATGAGGTGGTTTGAGGTGGGATAGGGCTCATAGGGTTATGATCAGATAATTTAATATCAAAATATGATAAGTGAGTCCTTTGAACACAAGCCTGTCATCCAAGGAGTTGAAAGAGCAACTATGATTCTGCCAAGAGCAAGCAACGCATATGGGAGTAAATAAGTATTATCATGTGGTGTCTAGTAGTCCCACGTTGCTTGTGACACAGTGGGAATGCACTAAAATTTGTGTGCCCACAGTTTACCTTTTTATTCAAATTATACCTTTTATTTTGTAAATATCTGACAATATCAATGACAATAGTAAACCTTTCGCGCATAACGAAGTGACTGACTTGAGCATCAAATTATAAAATCTTTGATATTTATATCTATAATTAAGTCGAATTGATTATTAATTTAAGAGACAAAAATCCCATGGGCACGCTTAATATGTCGGGTGTCCCTTAAGTTATTATATGGACTGCAATGTTACCAAATGTCCCAAAAAGGACACGTCATCTAATTAAAAGATTATTAAATTTGAACATATGTCAATATAAAATAACGAAAATAATGTTGTAGGATAAGAAAAAAGTTCAAGCAACAAATTTAAGTTTATAGTTACCTTAGAACAGAAATAAGGTAGCTTTCTGTTCAGTATCATATGAATATTATAATGATCTCATTTTTTCACTACTCATAATCATTATGTGCATTCTCCGAAAAGGCGAAAACAATAATTTTTCAAATCATGACTAAGCTCTTGCTAGGAAGATCATGGAAATGTTTTTCTTTTCTTTTGTCCGCTTTAGTTTTCTCCATTAGCCGTTTTTAAAGATAATATCGAAGTAATACACTAGAATCTGTAATAGAATTGTCCAGAGATGTCTGTAACGCTGTACGGAGCTTAAAATAACCCTGCCCCTTTTGTATACATCATTATTGAACGAGCAAATAGGAGGATTGCATAAGAATATTAACTCAGCTTTCAAGAATGAAAGACAAACAGGCAATTAAATATTTGTTTAAACAATGAAAAGGGATTGAATTGCGTTTCAACAAAGAAAAGTATTATTTCAAATTATGCCAAAAAATATTTTTAAAAATTTATTAAAATTAGAGACGAAATTGTAAAGCAACTTAATTGATATCATTAAATAGGTAATTTGTGTACTTTTTCATTTATTTCTTAAGCACTCTTCCAATGTTCATTAGATTTTGTATTACATCTTTCGGGACTAAATCTGTTAAAATCAGTTCAGAGTTATGGTTTGCAGTTTACCCGTCTCAGATGGGCACAAATCTTCTAGTTTACAATATTGAACAATGCCTTGGTGTCGCTAGGGTAACTGTGGTTCCGCTCATTAATCTGTCCTTTTCTTCTGTTTCTCCTTCATTAATAGCTATCTGTCAGTTATTTTCGAGAATCCCTGCAGTACTTCAAAGGACACACCTGCAGCAGGTTGTTGTCAAGCATATCTTCTGCTTATGATTCTCTACAACACATCGGTTTTCGTTTCACGCTACAGCAAATACAAAGATGTCAAATGGTTGAAACGTAGTCTAATAATTTTGAGAGAAGATATCTTCTGCTTAACCCGAAAGGATCCGCGGGGGTCATTTTATGACCCCAAGCCCTCGTAAAACTCATATTCCTAGAAAACCAGCCACCTGTTCATTTCTTTCTTATCAGTAGCTGAGTTACTCATCCCCCCTCTGCCTTTTATTTGTTATTGAGTATTTAGAAAGTATTTCCGGAATTTTTCGTCCCTTAATACTCGTTTGGTCAGTTACTGGGGTTATTGAATGACCCCGCGCGTCTTTCTGTTTGTTCCACTGATCAGTTAGTTCACGTAGCTGATACGGCCAGATCTTTGTTTTCCTTGCCGAATTGAAGTATTTACCTGTTTTTCGCAATGCCGACTCCATACGAAAAAGAAATGGAGCGTTTACGTAAACTTCTTGCTGAAGTTGAAACTGATGAAGATCCAGACTTTGACAATAAAGACAATGGACCTGAGGATGATTTTAGAAGAATCTTTTTCAGATCATGAAACTTTCAGTGCTCATGATACGGAATCGGACGGAGGTTCTGGAAATGAAGATGTGAATAATTTGGAATGGTTCCATCAAAAGATGGCTTACAGTGAAGGAAAGCAAAATTTAGGCAGAATATTCTTAAGGGCTTATCAGACGGAGACCTACCGTAAGCAGTTTTTGTCAGCGTGAGCACATTGCCACTCACCCAAAAAGTTTGTAGCACGTGACCGGTCAGACAAGCTGACGGAAATCGTAAGCTGCATTCAACCGGCTTGAAAGTGCTCACAGTGTTGACGGGAAATCGTGAGCATTGAGAAATTCAAACCAATCGGGTGTGACTTTGACGGTGACGTAATCGCCAAGAATGGCACTATGTAGTTCGCCAAAAAATGCCGCGATCGGCGCCAAAAGTGTAAACAAATAGAAATCCATTTAATCCGAGATTCACTTGTCAAGAAACATGGCAGTAAATTTGAAAACTGAGAATTTGGGAAGATAAAGCGTTTCATTGATTTAGTCTGTGAAAGAGCGGCTCCTGTGGAATCCTATCCATATGAACTACAAGAAAGACGTTAATGCGGTTATAGGGAAACAGATAGAATTGATACAACGATGGCCAGAAGATACTGTAACAGGGTAGGTAAATATAATTTTTTGTTTCATTTTGAACTATGTTTGTATATATTATGTACCAAATATGTAGCATGTTATCTGCAGTAATATATTTCAGATTGAACTCGCTGTATTTATATTTAATGTGGGTTGTGTTTTGCAATCTTTATCAACGATGGATTGATACTGAACTCTAATTGTAATTTGAACAACTTAAGCTTTCTTTTTTTTCACTCCTTATTAGCAATTTAATTTTGTATCTGCATATTTGAAACATGTTATAAAGCATATTTTCAATTTTTGTTATGTTCTGTATACAACCAGTCTGTTTTTAAATAAATAAATAACATTTGTGTTAATCACAGTTCATATTTAAATATGGAAAAGTATGTAAACATAAAAAAAAAACGTTACGCGTTTATTTTGCGAAACTAACTGTGAACTTTCCACAGAGAACACCATATGGTAAATCATTCAGTTTTAAGTGTTACTGAAATTTGTAAAACACATTAATAATCATAATTTTGGCCTGTTTATAAAAAACATTATATTAGATTAAATATTGTTATATATATAGACATTGTACTATGCTTAGCAATGATAAAACTATTTGATACAGAGCTTGAATTTAGTAAAAGATGTATGAACCGTTGAAAGAACAGGA
>BGPR01042236.1:0-11266 GCA_013235015.1 Araneus ventricosus | reverse complement strand
CGACAAAAATAGATAGACCATCGGAAAGAGCACACGATTTCCGTTGGTCTATCTATTTTTGTCGCACAGTTATTTGAAACCATTCTATTGAGAAATTAGTGCGAAAAATGAAACAAAACAACACAAAACATTAAATAAAAGAATTTCTAGATTAAATTTTAAAATTTCGGCTTCGAGGTGCATTCAGTCACCATTACGACTACCTGTGTGCCAAATTTCATGGCTGTAAGTGCGATAGCTTCGTCTGGACATCGCAGACAAACACACACACACACACACACGCACACAAACATTGCCTTTTATAAGTATAGATGAAAATCTATATTTCTATACAAAATTATAATACATAAAAATTCCTTTACCGTCTGAAACGTTTTTACTTCGAATTTCGTTCATACATAGTGAGGTATAAGAAGGATTTCGACGAATGTTTTGGGAAAGCTAATTAAATAGTTAAATTTTCATTAATAAAAAGCGATAAAATATACCAGATCAATAGTTGTTCCTGATATAAATTAGGAATCGTCTGCTTTAAAACTTTTCTTTAATATTCTTCCAGAATTTTGTTTATATGTTCTAGCAACAGCTACAAATTGTGAATGTTATACACAATCGATTTTTTTTAATTACTGAAACAAGAGCAACATATTTGAACGCAAATGAAATTTGCATCACTGAAAAACTATTTTTTAAACTTTAATCTAACTTATAAAAGGCAATGTTTGTGTGTGTGTGCGTGCGATGTCCAGACGAATCTATCGCACTTACAACCTTGAAATTTGGCACACAGGTAGTCTTAATGATGACTGAATGCACCTCGAAGCCGGAATTTTAAAATTTAATCTACAAAATTTTTTATTTAATGTTTTGTGTGGTTTTGGGTCATTTTTGGCACGTTTACGGTCGTAGTATCTTTCCTAATGATGGTTGAAAAACAATCCATGTACCATCGGATAGAACGAACAATTTTCGTTCTAATGAAGTTTTTTTTGAACGTCTAACGTAATTTACTGAATTTTGAGAAATTTTTAAAAACTAGTAAATTTTGCCATCTAAATTTTATTTTTGTTTTTAAATTTATGCATCCAACGTTCTAATAACACTATTATTTTCAATTTTTTTCAGCTTATAACTGCAACAAGAATGGTTAAAATATCTTTGCCCATTTTGTTTAATCAATTTTTCCCTGGTTAGTTGAAAGATATTTTTCCTCTAACGAGTTTCCTCGCGCGGCACTTCTTCGGAACGTTGCAGAGCGCAGCATACGTCATGACCTTCAATTGAATGAATTACTTCGATTATCATTTTCGGATTCGATTTTATATTTTGCTTTCTGTATAATAATCATTTTCACGTTCCAATTTCGTAATATTGTTTTGGACTAATGTACTCTGTACTGTAGCGCGAAAAAAACCCCAGGAAAATCAAAATAATGTGTATCTTTTGTTTTCATGTCATTGTGGGCGTTTTTTACTTTCTCGTATACGAAGTATACAAAGAGAAAGTATTGTAATCGTCAAAAAATTCGAACTCGAGATTTTGACGGACCTCCCCGAGTCCGAAAAACACAATTTTGGAATTATGTCTGTGTGCCTGTCTGTGAACACGATAACTATTAGAGCTACGGGGATGAAATTTGGTATGTGGTCTTTAAACATAATTTGTAGGTTTCTATCAAATTTTGGACAAAATCCGTCAACGGGAAGTCTGTATGTCCAAAGTCATGCGAACACTATAACTCAAAAACTTGAATAGCTAGATGGATAAAATTTAGTACACAGTTTTATCGTCATGAATGTAAGTCTGTATAAAATTTTGGGCCAAATCTGTCAAAGGGTTGACTGTCTGTCGGTCTGTATAATCGCATACTTGTTTAAGCATTCGTTTCAAAACTTATCTCCATGCGCATGCGTACTTAGCAATCTCTGGTACGAAGCGGGAGGATTACGTCACTTTGTCCTTGAGACGGAGTTTGTGATAGATACGTTTTATCTCCTGTTTTGTTTTCGCTCGCTCGTATAATAGCGGATCTTGCTGGAGTGTGATGAAAAATAAATATTGCTAAGTTTTAATACATAGGCATCTCTTTTAATATGATTCTTCACTTAAATATTTTACAATCACTATAATCTGCAATGAAAAACCTTCTGATATTCGTTGCATTCTGGATTACAATAGGTTCGATTTTTTTATCCACGCAAGGGGAGGGGAAATGACAAATCTTTGAGCAGTATACGAGAAAGTTTCGGGGAGGCCACTCCCATTGGTTATTTTTTAATCCACGGGAAACGCCGTGCGTTCGGCAGTGTCTTAACGTGTTTAAGTCTGGCATATTTTATTTGGAGTATAATAATAACTTTCACGTTGCAATTTTTTGATACTGTTTCGGATTAACATACTCTATATTGTTTTTCTACAGTTGAAATGTCATTATCGCGAAGAAAAAAAAGCGGGAAAATCAATAATGTGTATCCTTTGTTTTGTTTCCAGAACTTTTTCATGTAGTTGTGGGCGTTTTTTTCTTCTTCATTTCGTTGAATTCCCGATTCCAAGGGCAACGCCGTGCGCGTACTGCTAATATAGTATAAAAATGGTTATTGTAACAAAACACTTTCGAAATATATCACAGAAAAACGCAAAATCTTGCTTAATTTTTAATTAACTCGAAGATTTAATTAACTTCTAGGCCTTTTAATGTTGACAGTGATTTTTCACTTCTTGTGTAAAATATTTACAGAAATAAAAAGAAATTTATTCGAAGTCTCACCGTTGCCTAGCAACGAAGTATCAATAAAAATGCTTTATTTCAAAATCGTTTGCAAGTAATCAATTTCTTAAAAAAATTCAAAGGAAACATTGCACGGAAATAAAATTGGTATCTTTGAAAATGAAAAAATTTAAGTTTAAGATGGTATAAAAATATTTTTTGTCGGACTATTTGATCTGAAGATAAAGCGGAAAAACGGTTTCGCTCATTTCTAATTAACTGACTGTTTAATTAACTTTTGGGCTTTGAAAAGTTCATAAGTGTCTTCCCCTTGTCTTAAATAATAAGTGCGCAAAATTTGGTTGAAAACAGTCCATTGATTTAGGAGGAGATGTGGAACATAGCCACATCCCCACATACATAGCCACCAGGGTTGTCGATTTATTTGATTTAAATCGGAATTTTTGATTTAAATCAAAATTTTTTTTATTCTAATGATTTTTTTAAAACTACATATATATATATATATATATTTAACATTTGTATATTAGACAGTGAGCCCTACAGTCATAGAATTATATATATATATAACAACATACCAGTCATTAAGCTGTACTTTCTTTTTAAAAAAACAAATTAAAAAATTTAATTTAAAAATGTAACAACTATTTAAAAAATATTTGTGAACTAAAATATAAAATTAATATACTTTTGAAATATAAGACCATTTTATTAAGGAAAAAAGGTAAAAAATAATAAAAAATTGTCATTTCTTGACTATAGATATATTATGTTAGAATATTGGAGAATTTTACACTCAGCTGTTCATTTGTTTCATTACAAACACAAGTTTTGAAGCTTTCTCTAATTCTAATCTGTTTCACTCAAAACATTAAATAAAAAAATTTCAAAATTCAGGCTTCGAGGTGCATTGAGTCACCATCAGGACTACCTGTGTGCCAAATTTCATGACTGTAAGTGTGATAAATTCGTCTGGACATTGCGCACATGCTCACAAACATTGCCTTTTATAAGTATAGATCATGGTTTAAATTGCATATGTAGATGTATGTTGACTCTTTTGGAATATTTATTATATGCATTACTTAGTGTATCTTACATTTGAACATTACTGCAATATAAAAACTTTGTTGTCCCAACTTTTATTTAGTTTCTCAGTATTAAAATGAAACTTGCTGCATTTTACTATGTTCTTTCTTTGTGAACATGATCCTTTCACAATATTTATTTTATTTTATGGGTATGAGATTGGCAAAAAAAAGCAAAAGACTGAAATCATACACGAGCAAAAAAAATTTAATACCATAATTTATACGCAAAATAGGTTTAAGAAGTAAAACATGCAACATGATGAAAATATTACACTATAATAATTAATAACTTAATTATTTATAATATTCAGTACAATAGAAATAAGAAAAATGATAGAATTATTATTAAATCATTCACATTAAAGTTAACAAACAAGTTTAACACATCATCAGGGGCATCTTCAAATACAAAATTGAACCCATTAAAACAAATTTACCACATGTACATCACTGAGATCACAACATTCACCCAATAGAAATCTGAGAAGAATTATATTTAATAGCCTTTTGATAAAGTTAGCTCAAAAATAAATAAAAATAAGAAGACAAATAATTTCTTTGCTTCATGCAATTGTGTAAGTGTAGTAGCTCTTTATAAATTATAATAATGTATCATATACTGAATTCTGTTTTATTTCTTTTATTTTTTATACATTTCACCAAAAGTAACAACACAATGATTTTGTACCTTATAAGTAGAGGGGTCTAATTGTACGGTGCAATGACAGATTCATTTAGCATTATCTATATTATATAAAGCAACCTTAAAATTCTGGCGCAAATTACCTTTATTTCTTTCTCCCCGTTGGCAACGATCAGTTTGTTTACCAATCTCAGCCCAACCCTGACGCCAAGAATTTCGCTAACCGAGCTAATCGCTTACGGATTACAGAAGTCGTTACTCTTTTTTGAATTATTTATTTAAATTAACTCTTTGCGAAGTTTGAATAAAATTTGCGTAGAAGAGGAGCAGTGCAAAGGGAGGAATCCCTGGATGAAAGATTTCAGCGAAAAGCCGCCGATAGGCAGGGCAGTCTTTTTTGTGAAACTAATTGTGCACTATTTACTATGTGTAAAAATAAAATTACAGAATAAAGACTAGAGAACTAATTATACATCAGAAAAGTTCTCTTGCACACTGCTCTCAGAATGATTAAAGTTAAGACTGTTTGCAACGTATATATATAGAGATTTTTTTTGCCACCATGTTTGTACGGACTGTTTTAGCACATATATCTTTTCACTGCAAAGAGAATTACCACATGCTGCTTAATGGTGAATGATAATGTTGCATACTTTTTTGCTTTTCCTGTAAATATTTCATAAAAAAGAGTGCATATTTAAAATTTTGCTTAAACAAGGATTTTTGAAATTTTTTGAGAAAAAAGCTATCTTATCAATTATAAAAAAAGGCTAAGTAAATAATTATTATGGGTTTTAAATTTGAATAGTTAATATGAACATGTTTCAAACCACTATTTTCTTTAAACTGTCCTTTTTTTTTAGCTAAAGGTTCCAAGATTGTTTACATCTTTCTCGACAAGATACAATCAGGAATTTTCTGGTTAAAACACAAATTACTACATTGAGGGAAAACACTATTTCTTTCTTGGCTAGGTAATTGTTGAAATAAACATCTATACAGGTGAGGAAGCTTTTCTGTGTAATATTTTATAAAAAAAAGAGTGCATATTTAAAATTTTGCTTAAAAAAGCAAGGATCTTTGAAATTATTAAGAGAAAAAAGTTATCTTATCAATTATAAAGGCTAAAGTAAATAATTATTATGGGTTTTAAATTTGAATAGTTAATATGAACATGTTTCAAGCCACTATTTTCTTTAAACTGTCCTTTTTTAGCTAAAAGGTTCCAAGATAAGTTTACATCTTTCTACGACAAAGATACAATCAAAATTTTCTGAGATTTAAAACACAAATAAACTGCACTGAGAAACACACTATATTTTTCTTGACTAAATAATGGTTGAAAATAAAGCGTAATATATACAGCGTGTGGGAAAGCTTTCTGAATTACACTCCATTGCAAGAGGGCATATTTGAAATTTTGTGGTGAAAAAAGCAATTTTAAAATTTGTTTTGAAGATTTTGAAAAGGCTATCTTATCAGTTTTAAACTTAAAATTTTAGTGGAATAAGGAAGTTATGTTGAAATAAACTTTGAATAAATACTCAAAAGTGTATGCCAAGAAGAAGTTTTAAATTTCTGATTGATGAAAATAATTTTGATTTTAGTCATCTTTGGATTATAAATATTACCTTTCAAATTTCTTTCTAACATTTACATATATATCTGTACTACTGAAGATTTTAATTGTAGAAACTGATGAAAAAATTAAGTTTAGAGAGGGTTTGTGCAATTTCAAATAATTTAAATTTAACATTAATTAATGTACTTATAATTTCCTAATACTAGCAGAGAGCAGTCCTTCGAGCAAGCGTGTGAAGCGAGCTGTTTTCACACAGTAAACCCAGAAAGAGATCACGTGATTCTTTGGTCGATGAGTAGACGAGCAGATTGTATTATATATATATAAATATTTATAACAACTTTGTGCTAGGACGCAGTGTCTTCATGTGCAGCTTGACAGAAGCGAGCAGGGGTTATTAACGAAGCGGAGGATTGCGGCGCAATCCTCCTGGGGTGGCGAGCTTCAGCGAGCAGGGGCAGAACCCCTAGTTGTTATTCAAATCCTTTAAAACATTTCCTTAATTGTTAAAGAATTGGTTGTCTTTTGTTTTTTTAATTGTGTGGCTTTTGTTGGTAACAGATCTCCATTAACATGCTTCACCCCTTGTTTTGGGAGGCCTCTATCTTTCGTTTTTTCTTCAATAAAGGATGTGTTGCATCCTCTGCAAGTTTATTTTCAGTAAAGGCTAAGTTTTTGCATAGTCTTCGTGGTATCTCTCTGTTTAATTACTAGCATAGTTGTCGGGGTACATTATCTCTAGAATGCCTAGGTAAATCATCTGTTTTATTTTTATTTTGAGAAGATTTTTTTGTGCTTATTCTTTGCTTTTTTGCTGCATTTACCAAACAGCTTTTGGCTGCCTCTTTTGATAGGAGTTTTCTTTTTTTTTAATGTAATTCATTTTATTTGTTTTTGTTCCATTTTTTTTTTTTATTTATTCATCTTGGTACGCCCTACAAGATGACCTTAAGTTTAACTAATTTCTTTTCAACATGTTCATGCATATATATATATATATTTTGCAAAATATGCCACAGAGGTTTTGTTTCCTGCAAAACGGTGGTACTTAATGCTTTGAATGTCAGAATGTTCATCCTTGTAGAGCTTGCTGATATAATGTTGATTCGTCAGTAGAAGATGAATCAGCTAGTTTCCTAGCCGGTGGGTTAAATACGCAGTGTTGAGCATATTTTCCCAGAATTTCCTTTCAAAAACGGAAGATAGAAAGGTTTCTTTTCTTTGTGTAAGCGGAATTTTCACTTAAGAAAAAAACAGAATTTTGCAGGAAAAAAAAAAATCGGAAATCAGGGAGGAAACGAATTTTAAGGGGAAAAAGATTAAAAAAAACGGAATTTCTCCAAAATAACAAAAAAGCGGAAATCCACCAAAAAGCGGTAGAATAATCTCTGTTTATGAGCATCTCATACTTTGCATTTTATTGTGTTGCTCGACTAGAGATTTATTTTAACCCTTTAAGCCAGTGTGCCAGTTAATGGCACACCTAGACCTCACTCACTTCTCAAGCCTTTAAATTCAACTATAAATGGAAAATAATAGGTTTTAGGATAGGGCCTAATAAAATTACTCCTTTAGAATACATATAAGCAGTCTTATGATTTGTTTCGGAATAAGGTAATAGAATAAAGTTTGGGAGAATTCTTTGACTCAGAGATAGAAATTTTCAATTCCTGGAAGGATGCTAATTTAGCAAAGTAACTCGAAAATTTTACTCAATATTCTTAAGTTTTAATTTATAATTTTCTAGATTCAACAATAATTTTAAGGTGTATCAAAAGGTAAAGCTGTATCTAAGGACGACCCCCTCTCCCTCGGAATGAAGCAAGTTTTTTTAAAAACTTTTTTGTAGATTCTATGTCTAGACAATAAACTAAAAGCCATTCATGATGTTTTCTCATCATATTTTCAAAATTATTGCGTTGCGCCGCAAAGGGTTAGAATCTAATTTGCCTGTTCTCAAAAAATAAAGATATGGAAAGTACTCTAGTTATCAATTCAATAAAATATTTTTCTATGTTCTATATATTCTTTCTTTAAATATACATTTAAAATACTTTAAAATCACTATTTAAAGATACATGAACAATTTTATTTCAATAAAAAACAGATTAACTTGATATTTAAAATAAAAGTGATTTTAAATCAGTGATTTTTTAAAAAAATCCAGTTGATTTAATCAGTAGTACAATCAACTGATTTAAATCACCGCAACTTATTAGCCACAATGACTTTATTATAATACAAGATTTGGTATGTCATCTTCTTACCCTACCTGGAAATTTGGCCAGTGAAATCGGTTTGAAAAACGCATTTCAAAAAATGCAAACTTGGTTTCAGCCATCATAATATAGGCACAAATGCGCCAGATTGTATATTGGCGTCCCACTTGGCAATTTTACTCCTGCTTATAATGGTGCCTTTCTGAGGGGTAATATAAATCTGAGTACTTTGTGACGGTCAGGGAGCCTAGTCAGGGACTCAATTTTTTATGCGGAAGGAAATGTAACACCTTTGCTAGGGTATACGAAGAGAAAATCTATGAGATATAAATTCCGTTAGTTTAATACAACTAATGATATTATAGAAATACAGTAGAGTCACTACGGCGAATTTCTCCTATAGCAGGAATTTTTTTAACCGGAATGTTAAACATTCAAAATATTCTCCATACTCTTAGTAGTTGTCTCCTATAATAACGAATTTTTTTTCAGACCTTTATATTTTCGATTTTTTTGAAGAAAGTTACTAATTTCTGTGCCATTAAATCGCTCACACGTGCCTGTTTCTAGAACCACTCGCATTGTTCATTTCAGCGATAATGCATAACAAATAGAATGCTATGTGAAGGGTAATGCAGTTGTGGGGACCTGGGTTTCACCACAGAGGGAACAACATTTCTACGGGTCAGATTCGGGGTGGGCAGGGGTGGAAACAGCAAATGGATGTGACAATACGCATTTTGTGTTTATCCGTACTAGTACATATTATTCTCTAAATTGGTGTCTTCACTTTTTTGAGGCATTTTATTTATACAGTAAAATTAGTATAATTTTAACAAATTTATAATAAATATTACTTCATTTCTTTAATTGAAAGTCTAATTAAATATTTTGAACTTATCCCTTTTTATACTAAAGGTTTGTAACATTTACTTAGATAACTGCAAAATCTCTAATCCATATACACATATCTATATCTCCACAATTTTTTATGCAAGAGGGAGGGATATACGCCTTTATAAAATCACTTCCGCTGATTTTCAGAAAAACACACGGCCTCGATAATTTAATTAATTAAATAATTCGCTGATCAGGTTTTTACCCTCAAGCACAAACATAAATATATCATTAAAACTTGAATATAAAACATCTGGCAGTCTTTCGCGGCATCGAGATTGAACTCAATTTCCAGACAAGTGTCAGATAGGTTACGTTGCATGCTACTACAAGGCTGCTTTGTAAGTATTTAACTTCCTTGTGTTATTAAAAGACTGAAATTGCTTTATGAAGATAACTTTGTAAATAGAAACGTAAACAGTAGTAACTCTCCATATATAGTGCATGTTCCTGGATTCCAGGAAACCTTTCACGCTTTTTAGACCAGTCACAAAATGGGGAAGAGTGAAGAATAAGAGGGCGATCTAACAAGAACTCCGGAAATGCGCTCATCCGACTTATTGCTGAAACCCTCTCCCGTAAAATCGTCCAAAAGTAATAGTCTCGGGATATTGAAAAGATCTGTAGGTATTTTCTTAAACTTTTTGAGTAGTACTTTGGGAATAGAACTTTGTAAATAGAAACGTAAAGGCGGTATCTCACTGCAAATTTTCCCGTCAAGAGACAGCGGTTTCGAGCAGGACAGTTTCCTCCTCAATGTGTCATGAGCGTGTGGGGGGGGGGAGATGACAAACCCCAAGGGATGACAGTTACAATGTGTAATTGCTGCCTTTTAGACGATGCAAATAGTTTTTTTTTTTTGCGTTTGTATTTTGCTATCTTTCATTTCCTCGTTTGCTGCTGTTGCACTTGTCTTCCATGGATACTAATACTGTGGCGTAGATGAAATTCTTTCGCATATAAGATTAATAATATATCAAAAACAAGAAAAAATCGCTGTTGCTCTTAATAATCAATGGAAGATTTCACTTCGGAAGTCTGATTTCATTTTCTTATTTCTAATATAATTTGAAATGATAATTGGTATCAACTGATACACCCGGGATGGAGAGCTTCCTAGTCGACGCATATAAAACTAGCAGTACGCGCACAGCGTTGCCCGTGGGATCAGGACTGCAACAAATAAAAAAAAGCCTATACAATTACATAAATGAGAAGTTTTAAAACGAAATCAAAACAGAAACTATATATATTATTGAGTTGGTCGCCTCTTTTCCTCTCGGCCAGTACCGTTAAATCCAAAGCAATGTTAAGAGGTACAATGTGATATTTATTACACCACTAAACAAAGTATGAAAAGGAAAAGAAATAAGTTGAACATGCTTAAAAATATTATCCAAGTCATCTAGAAAATAAATCATCTCCTCGCAGAGTAAATGCTTACGAAAGTAATGACGTCACCCTGGCCCGTCAGCCAATGAAATTGCCTGCAACGTTCGGAGAGATGTTGCGTTCGGAAGCTTCGCTAGAGGAAAAGTATCGTTCCAGCTACCAGGAAAAATTTATTTAAAAGAAAAACGAAAAAAAGATATTTTAACCATTCTTGTTTTAAATCCGACAGAACCGTTGCAGTTACAAGCTGAAAATTTTCAAAATGATATCCTTTATTTGGAACATCAGTCCGGATGCAAGAGTTTTAAGTTCAGAAAATTTTATTTTGAAAAGTGACTATTTTTAAAAAAATCCCAAAATTCAGTAAATTTTGTTAGAAATTCGAAACTAACTTCATTACAATGGAAATCGTATTGCTCTTTCAAATGGTTTTATCTATTTTTTCATTACAATTATTCAAAACCATTATATTGAGGTGGTGCGAAAAAATCAACCCAAAAGCACAAAACATTAAATAAAAAATTTCTAAAATTAATTCAGGCTCGAGGTGAATCTGAGTCACCATCTACGACTACCTGTGTGCCAAATTTCATGAGCTGTAAGTGTGATAAGATTCGTCTGGACATTGCAGATACACACACATACACACAAGCATTGCCTTTTACATAAGTAGATGTTATAATTCCACAAAATCGTCTCACTGTCTGAATCTTT
>BGPR01042235.1:0-13334 GCA_013235015.1 Araneus ventricosus | reverse complement strand
ATACTAGTAGCCGGCATTTAACTGAATACTAGTAGCCGGCATTTAACCGAATACTATTACCCGGCAGTTCTTGTAGTCGCGGCAGTCTAAAAAAAATTTGAGTTCTCTGGGCTAGTTATTTGGCGCTCATCAGAACCTTAATTAGGAATCTGACCGCCTATGGCCAAGAGAAAATACCAACATGATAAAATAAATGAGGAGCAAAGAATAAATAGATAAAATAAATAAGTGAAATATAACATGTTCTCTGATTAACGCCTTACAATTTGGCAAAATGGCGCCTTCTCATATTAAAAATTATAAGTTTTGGTCCAAAATTAAAAAAATCAATATAGTAAATTTATAGACACCCCTGGGCTAGAGCCCAATCAGCCCATTTGATAAGACGCGCCCGTTTGTTGTCGGCAAATACATAAAACCCATAAACCTAATTTAAATTATCTAATTTTAATATTTTCTTTTAATATTCGCAAGACCCTTGACAAACTTTACGTGTAGGGCATACCTACACAGACAAGCCGTATTCACAGAAAAACGTGGTCATTTGTTATGGGTCGATCAAAGACTCTCTCGCAATGCTAATCTAAATGTTCATACTGAAGATGTTGCTCACCAAGTTACCTTTTTCCTTGTAGGTTTCAAGACTTCACATGCACATTCGTCACACCAGCCCTTGAAAATGTAGCTTCCTACGTGAAACATTTGACACATGGCTTAAATTCTTTATACGTTTTTCACAGTTTTCTTCTTACAATGTAGTTCTAATGCTGTCAGTAAGGCGTAGTTTATTCAAAATATGGATCTTGCGCCAAGAAAATATTCGCATACTCATACTCCTTCGTGAAACAAACCAGGATAAGGGTGATCAAGTGGTGGAACATCGGCTTCGAGAATGGACGGAAGATCCGCCATGATTTATGGATAAGGTACACGCTATATATGTCGGGGAGAAAACGCCCTAACGTTGGCGTGGGTATGGAAGCTTGGAGAGGGAAGGCCGACTTAACATTCGACATCAACGAGGCACGTCCCTAATGCACCGAAGATCCGTCGTGCGTTTGGGCCTGATGCACTTGAAATTTGGCTTTTTATGTCAAACCACCTCACCCATGTATGCTTTGGAAATTTCGAGAATTGTGTGCTGTCTCAGCTCTCTTCTTCTGGCATTAGCTGACGTCATCTACCGCTAAGTATCCCTCTTTTGGTTCCAAAATAGAACGTTAGTTTAATTAAACTTGTTGCTAACTAGTTTAATTAAACTTTTTCAAGAATAGTAAAATAGAATTGCGATTCGCCAACCCTCTGACTGGAATTTCTGCCATTATGACCGCCTAAGTACATAACATGTACTTTAGGGGTCATAATGGCAGATACCGGTATACGGGTATTCAAAAGAATTTCCTGTTAGAGGGTTGATCGTAATTAATGAAATGATGATTAATTCTTATTGGAAAAAATGTTTCGTTTACAGCGCCTTGCCTGTCGGTCAGCGAACAGGAGGCTACTAGGTGCAGGAGGACTTTTTTCTGTTGCTGGTGTCACATGGTGCCTGAATATAGCTTTCGATAAACACCCAAAAGCAGCGATTAAAGCCTGCCTGGCGGGTGCATTAAGCATTTGCCTCACAAAATCCGTCATCTTTGGTGTAAGTAAATATCTGAGTAAGTATTTTTGTTATAAGTATTTTTAAGAAGTATTTTTGGTTGCTAGTTATAATGTACTATTTTATAATTTAATTTGGTTTTATAAAAACCTATGGCAATCTATTCTTCATTCTCTTTTTGATATACTAGAGCTCTGAATTTTGAGCAAATGTGTCTCCCCAATGATAATTAAGTTTTGATATTTTTAAAACTTAATTATCATTTAATATATTAATTTTAATTTGATTTTGATTAAAATTGAGGGTCGCCATCTTGTAGCGAATTTGAGATAGCTCATTTTGATTCCATAATATTTCTAATAACAAATTAGGAAATATTTTAAAGACTAAATAGTGGAAAATAAAGTTTAAAACAAACACTAATTTTATTGGCGTAGTAAAATGTAGAAAGAAATTTTTTTATCCAAATGTATGGTCGTCGAAACGAAGTCGTAAAGCATGCGATGCTGAAAACATTGTTATAAAGAAGCTAAGCCACACTGAATATCATAAAGAAAATTCCAAAACATTCATTAACAATTAAAATATATTATAAATGGGCTTAAAATTCCATTTTACTTAGAGTACTTCTAGCAATATCTCAAGGTTTCGTCATTTGCTTCGACGTCCATATTCCTTAAAGTGTCTTTAACTTATTTAGCCGCCTTCGGCGACCAGCTTTCCTCCTGAAATATTAATAGCATGTGGCTCTGCTTGCAACTTGGTGAAATAAATTGGCGAATTGGTGGCTGTAGAGGCTCTGCCAAAGTTTTATTTTGCGATATATCTCGAAAATGGCGGGAGAGGAGTAGCAGGCGACCATTGACGATATATCTAGGTGCCATAAGCTTTCATATGAGATACAAATTGTCGAAATCAGTCCAGTGGTTGGGACTGGGAAAAACTCTCACGCTTTTTCTCCTTAGGGAATATACGATTAAGTAGTGTTTCTTCGTTTTCTCTTGAAAATGGAGGGTAGTGTGAGACAGGCGAACAACGGTGGCACATCTTGGCGTCATAAACTTCCATATGAAATAAAAATTTTCAAAACCTGTCCAGTGGTTGGGGCTGGAGGACTGGACCTCTGCTTTTGCCAATTATTTTAAATCTATAGATATTTTATAAATGTTTTCTATTCTATTTCAGGATCCATCGGCGTCTTTGGAGGAAACACCAAAGAAGAGAAAAACAACCGCGAGAAGAGTACCTCTGAAGAGTACCTCTGAGTACCTCTTACAGATACCTCTGATGTGTACAGTTCCGCACCACTTACTGTACAGCTAATGAAACATATCGTGTACATTGGCAAGGAGTTGAATGAGATTGCTAAGGATTTTGATAGACGTAAGTTAGGAACCGCAAAATAGACTATTTGAAGGAAAGTTAGGGGTCTATTCTGGTACCCCCGGTTGGGTTGGGGGAAGTCACTTTTCCCGGTGTTAACGGGCGGAAAAAGGGACGTCCCCCAACCCAACCGGGGGTACCAGAATAGATCCCTTTGTTTATCCCTGCGTTAGTGCGGCGGGGTATTTCAGCACCCCAACACAGGCATTTGTAATCTTGTATCTATAATATGCGTAGTATGTCTACTGGGATGTGCTGGTACCCTGTTGCACTTACGACCTAAGAAAAATAACTGTACTTACGCAGGAGTTAAGGATCTACCTAACATAAAGTTACTAAATATGACAGTCTAAAATCAAACGCTTTTTAATTATTACATTTTTCACTTCCTTGACACTTCACTTGACAGAATATCTCTATCGAA
This sequence comes from Araneus ventricosus, assembly GCA_013235015.1. NCBI lineage: Eukaryota > Metazoa > Arthropoda > Arachnida > Araneae > Araneidae > Araneus > Araneus ventricosus. The sequence continues at coordinate 9,924 of BGPR01042235.1, read as the reverse complement.
ATCACTTTATACCACGTTTCGTTAATAAGTAAATTTATATGCATTTTTAAAACCAAAAACTAAGACAGCAATTCGATCACTTTGTATTCGAAGGTTTTGTTTAGTTAAAATCAAATTTTATATCCACGCGCAAGGTCCAAGTCATAGAATTGCTTTATTTTTTAAATTCTTCAAAACGTCAGTTCGATTTGAATAGTTTTTAACCATTATTTACTTGTCTGATATGTATTGCTTAATGCATTTCAGAGTGATTTATTAATTGCATTAGAATAAAAGTTGTTTTTATAAACGAAACGTAAGTACTAATTTATTTGTCTTAAACGCCCATAAACATCCAAGTTCATAAGAAATTTCAGTATCGGTGAATGAACAAAGCTCATGGACATGAAAGCTTGACACAATACTGCTTCATTCTGGTCGATAAGCTGAGAGAGCATCACAATGCATTTTCATTTCTATGTGGAATTACCAGAGCCTTACCCTTTGCGCTCATATCAAATGCATGGCCTGTTAGAGCTCATGAAAATACCACTGGCATAATGAGGGTAATTGACGGTTCTGGTAATAATTTTCACCCGACCTGCCTGTCGACTTAGGCTAAGCGCATGCGCATTTGTACGACTTAATAGTTTAGTCGAGTTGTGCGTGTGCCGAGGTTTCAACTCGACCGAGATGTTTAGGTGATAGAGGTGAACATTCAATCGATCAGGTGCTTAGATATTTTCAAACAGCATTTTTTTCATGCTGTTCCCAATAAAACGATTAGTAAGAAGATATTGTGCTTTGTTATAAGTAGAACATTCTTTCACTTGGGAAACCAGCGGGAGTGATCTCCCTAAACTTTCTCGTATACTTCTTAACAAAGGTGTCATTTCCCCGCGCGGATAAAAATTGCTAATTTTCTGTATGTCCAGAATACCACGAATTTCCCTCGGCGAGCACCAAAGCCGAAAGAAGTAGCGGCAGTCAAACGCGCAAATACGGAATTAAGGCCTTGCGTCATTGTGCGTTGAGAAAAGACGAATAGGCGATTTGAACACCTTTTTTGAACCGATTGAAACAAAAATTGGGGAAGGATCTACATTTAATGTTAGCAGAAGTCATACTAATTTTTATTTATCTAAGCCATAGGGTTTAGAAGTTATAATGTTTACAAGTATGCGATTATACGGACCGACATACAGTCAACCCTTCTACGGATTTGGTCCAAATTTCGATAAGGATCTACATTTCTGATGATAAAACTGTGAACCAAATTTTATCCATCTGGCTATTTAGGTTTTTGAGTTATGTTCAAGTGAACAGGGACAAACGGATAGACTTCCCATAGACGGATTGTGTCCAAAATTTGATGGAAACCTACAAATTATGTGTAAAGATGACGAACTAAATTTTATCCCTCTAGCTTGAATAGTTTTCGAGTTATTCTGTTCACATACAGACATAACTCTAAAATTGTGTTTTTCGGACTCGGGGGAGGTCTAAAATGTATAGATTCATCAAAATCTCGAGTTCGAATTTTCTGACGATTACAATATATTCTCTTTGTGTACTTCGTATACAAGAAAGTAAAAACTGGCCAAAATAAGGAAAAGTAGAATTTTGTAGGAAAAGCGTTCAAATTTGGATTACTTAAGCATATCTTCCGCACATAACAGGTCGTTGATTGCACTGCAAAACTCTCCTTGACTGCCCTATCTAGATCTAAAATATGCTCTAATAATCGCCCAATAGCTAATTTCTATACAGTTGGGGTAGCCATATCGACGAGTTTTCTGTTTTGTTTACTAACATTAAAAACCTTGACTTATTTGCATTATTTTGGACTTCCGCTTTAAAGATTTCATTGGCTTTGCATTACACCGGAATTACATAGGTCAGGCATTTTAATGTAAATAAACTCAACGGAAAACTCGTCCATATCTCCAGTTGGAAAAATGCTTTAAATGGCTTAAAGAATTATATTTTATGATATTTGGGTCAGTAAATATAATGCTGAAAAAATTAGGAATTCTAAATTAATATACATTCCCCCGGTCCTATTATTAACTTTTAGTAAAATATTCTTGACGCATTAACATTTTGGCGGTCTATTCTGGTACCCCCCGGTGGGGTGGGAGGCGGGCGGTGTCCGGGTGGTTAAAGGGGGGAAAAAGTCACGTCACCCAACCCAACCGGGGGTACCAGAATAGACCCCTTAAACTAAAAAATGTTCTACTCTTCTGCGATGACTGAGTCATGAAACTTTGATTTTCATCATTTTAGATCAATCAACGGCTACCGTTTCCTCGAGACGGTCATTGAAATGGCCTAGAATCATCCAAAATAGTGATATTACAAGCTTCGTAACTCGGTCAGTTTTAGTCGCCCTACTACAAATATCAAGTTAGGATCTTTTAAGGTCCAGTAGTAGAGTGTCGGAGGATCACACGTTCAGATCAGATTCCATTGAATATCCATCATCATTGGAGCTTGATATTCATTAATACGTTGACTGCCATGACTCACGCTTGTGAGACTCTCCTTCTACCTAATTAGATACTCTTTCTCTACTAATTATTAATTATAGTATAGTCATCTAATTAGATAGAAAGGGCAAGTCGCATAGGCGTGAGTCGTGGCAGTCAGCTTGTTAAGGCGGTCATTCACGAGCGATCCACGCCAAAAACGACCATCAATGTGGAAATCGGTCAGAACCAGTGCCGTAGCTTGGATAAATGGCGCCTGGGTCATAATATGATTCATTCGCCCCCCACGTCATCATCAGCGACTTAGCTTGTGTAAAAGGCTCCCGGGGTATGGCATTTTTATACCCCCTTATCGTATTTGACTTTAAAAGTTACATAAACGCATTAAAGTTTTGTCACCGTGGCCAGTGGCGTATCGAGGGGTAAGTGGCATTAGGGGAGCAATATGATGTTTTTGTCCCAGTCGTCACCAGCGGCTTGACAAGCGTAAATGGCTCCCGAGGTCATGGTATTATTTTTAGACCCCACATTTTTTTCTTTAAAAAATGTCATAAAACATTAATGTTTTGACTCCATAGACCCCTAAAATTGGCTCCCGGGGCATCTACACCCCCGTTGCCTCCCACGTCACTGGTCAGAATTGAAGTGGCGTAGAGCGAAATGGAAGTGGATATGGGTGCATGTGTGGAGGAAGGCTTGGGGTGAGTGGCTCATTGAAGAAATATGGAGATGGTGGGGATAAGTGATCGGGGAACTGAAAGTGCACGTATTTGCGCGGCATGGAATGCTCCTGAATGGCCTGTTTAAATGCATGGGCTAAAACAATGAAATGGCGTGAAGTGCCACTTTATCACTTGTGTGGCATGGAGTGATCGTGAATGATCAGCCTTAAATCTGTCACTGAGGGTTGAAAGTCCTCACACTGGATTGGCGTTTCAGTTCTGGTGTCGTTCTCGTCATCTGACCAGGGTTCAAAACAAAGAGGTCCGTTCCAAAATAGCCCTAGAGTAAATTTGAAAACGGCCGTTAATTTAATTAACCCCTTAACAGTGTACTTTTGAACTATCTAATTAGGTGACCTCCCTTTCTGTTTTGAGGATGCTTTGCCGTATTGATTGAACTACATATCCATAGAACAGATGTCAATGGATTACCAGTCATTTTTGTAACGAGTTCTAATGGCTATGAATGATTTAATTTTAGCTTATAAAGTTTAAAAATGACATAATCTGCTGCACGAGTGGGGATTAGGCAAAACCTATTTAGGGGTTAAACTAAACTAAACCCAATAATCAATGGACCCTATGCATGTGACGTCACATCCTCTGACACGTGACCTGCCGAAGGCAGCCATTGGTCAGTCTTAAACAGTTGACTCAGAACTGCTTTTATTTCTGAGTCGCTTATAGGCCGATCGTTTTGTTTATTCCTCCACAGCTGTTTTTCTATACTCTCGAACCCAAACGGTGCATAAGGTCCATTGAGATTAGAGTAATGTTTTTGTGCTTTTCGTTGGAAGAGGTTTTAAAGACCAGATAAAAGTATGCGACTTGTAACTAGCGGTTGCCACTGAAAACTTCATAATTAAATTAATTTGACATCGGTTGCGCTTCCAGAATTGTTTCCAACTTGTTGGCCTTTACCCAGACATCGCATCTTCAATTTAAAATATCGAATCGATTTTATGTTTCTCTGATTGGAATTCGATTGTTGTTTTTGAGTGTAAGCATCTAATCTACCTATTACGAAATACTGAACGTTATAAGCTGAAGATTTTGTGTGTTGTATTTTAGGTAATAAGACGACATGAATTCTAATAGTAGTGGAAATAACAAAGCAGTAAGTATTTTAAAAATGTCTTTGTAAAGTTATCTATAAAAATGCTGGTGTAAATTTGTTCTGAGGAATGATTTCAAATAACCTGTCTGTACCAAATACACACCGTTTGCCATTTCATGACTTATTGTAACTTAACTTATTGCAAACAGTTGAAAGGATTATAGTTAGATGTAGTAAAATTATTATGTGATTGTGAAATCAAACTAATTGATTAAAACATATGAACTTTTAATCAACTTTAATCTAGGCTAATAATCTCCTCAAGTAAAATAATGCGTCTTCCATTTGTAGTTATTTACGTGCTTTGGATATTCCAGTTTAATATGAATCTGTGATTCCAGTATAATTTTCCCGTGAAATTCAACTCGGATTGTCATCAGTGGTAAATTTGTAGATGTAGTACGACATCTTTGTGACAAGCGAATTTGCAAAACAAATACATCCCTTTTATGTACACTTCGGCATTTATCTTTCTTTAAAACTTCGTCAAATAATTTTATGTGGACTTCAGGAAATGCCTGTAAAAATCTTAATATGAAATTTCAAATACCATTAAATTAAAGATATTTACCGAACAACAACAATGACAATGTTCCTCCCTAAATTTCTCATTCACTATCTTAATGCGATGTGTTATGGTCTTAGTTCTGTAGAATAGTGTGTGTCGATCGAGTATGAAGTTGACATTTTTTTCGTATTTCAAAATTTAACACAAATCGCCAACTGTGGAGCAAAGATATACTAAAATTTATTACACTTGTTGCGTTTCTGCGTTATCGTTTTCTCGCCAGAACGTTCTAAAAGCAGTGACAGAACGTTCTAAAAGCAGTGCCGGAACGTTCTAATCTGGGTAACAAATATCGCGCTGTTTTAAGGATGTTTTCACAATTTTTCTCATTTATTCTCGTTGGAGGGAGCAGTGCCGGAACTCCGTTCCGGTGCATTCCGACTCCACTACACCCATAGCGCCCCTGGTCTACAGCCCTAGTCAGTCCATTGGATAAGACGACTCTGTACATGTCTCAGAATTTTTTTGTGTTAAACTATCTAAATGATCCAGCCTGATGGATACCACTTCAGTCAATCCAATGTAAAGACCTCTTTTTCCTGTTAATAAAGAAAAGCCACCGGAGATCTTAATGTACCAAGAAGTGCCATCTTAGTTTTATCAAAAAGCTGGAGATCTGAACAAAATCGTAAAAACGTCAGGCATTAAAGTAATGCTATGTGAGAAATTAATCCTCTGACTGCCGAAGTTTTTTAATTACGTTTAGAGGTAACGTTTGAAAACATGTTTGAATACTGTTGAATCAGGCGCATTATTTACACGCAAGGATTTATTAGTACTAAGTTCTTACTTAGTACTTTATATGTACTAAGTAAACCCATCAGCTAGCGAAAATCGCAGGCGCAACAGAAAATATACTTCCGACCCGCGGAAATCGTGGGATAAGCAGAAGAGGTTAAGCAAAATCACAATGAATATTAAAGAAACTCTCGACACATACATTATAAATCAATAGTATAATCATGATTGGAAATAACCTATCTTGGGGAATATGTTATCAGCTCTTTAATGTTTTATGAATTTTGTTTTGATATTCAGATTTTCGATAAAAAAAACTATTTTCTGCTTTTTATCACACTATTAAAAGCATGTTTTAAAATATTTCTCGGTTTTATTTAAATATTATTTCAGTTTTATTATTTTTTGTTAAAAATCAATGATCTTTTATCAAATGTAACAACTTATCTCCATCAGTCTTATCAAATGTACTTTTATCAAACGTACCAACTTCTCATCTCCATCAGTCTTATCAAATGTACCAACTTCTCATCTCCATCAGTCTTATCAAAACATTCGCAAGCAAATTAATGCCGTTTTTCCCTTCTTCCAGATCCATACCTGCTGTGGAACATCCAGGGATTGCGCGGTATACACTTTTGTTTTTACCTTCTCTACTTTCATCTTCGTTACAAGCATGACTCTGACTGTTTATCTGACGAACATAGCCAACATGGACAAGGCAGTCGTGGTTCTGATCGTGGCTTCTTGCTTGCTTTATCTTTTGGGCTTTACTGGCAATATGTACACTATTTACTACAGAAAACCCAACAGTGTAAGTATTGTCTCTGTATTTCTCGAAAAGAAAGAACACGAAAGCAACGATGTCAAAGCCAATATTTTAGTGGAAACCAAAAAACGTAACATTTTGCAAATGAACTTAAGTTACAAAAATTTATCAAACACCTGAAGATCATAAGTAACGTACAACTTGAGGTACTGATAGAAAATACTTTCAGTACAATTTTCGATCACATGTTGAAAAGGTATGAATTTCAATGAAAGTGCAGGAATTGCCTGCGATTTCATTTACCAGCTACCTGCGATTTCATGCTAACGCCAGATGTGTCAAAAAAAGTAAGAAATATTCGTTACTGGTTGCGAAAAATTCAGTTAGATAGATTTCTTATAGGAAATCTACCTATTGCAATGGTTCTCATGACATGACTTTCGGAAAATTTCTTCAGTTCTTCACCGATCATGACCCTTACAATCCGAAACCACCCTTCGTTAAAAAGTTATATATATATATATATATTGTAAACTGAAAGACTGTAGTTTATCGGTAAAAGCGTACAGATGCTCATCAGGGTAAGTAAAATCTATACGAACCGCTAAAAAATTAGAGAAATCATAATGTTTTCTGCGAACAGTGCTAGCACAAAGCTAAAAACACTACATTTTCTTCACGCAGATTTTTTTCTTGACATTTTGTATTATGAATATTTATGTTGATTATGTTGCTTTTACAATTCTGTTATGATTGTTTCTTATTTGTTATATATATATATAAACGCCTTTCCCCATGTTATCTTGTGAACACGATAACTGAAGTAATTTTGATTTAAATTTAACCAGCGTGGGATATGTTGTAAGGATAGTGAAAATCTCGGTCGAGTTCTAGATGGGCTATCCAGCTCGAAGGGGGTGGAAATGGTTGGGGATGGAAATTTTCATTTTTCCATAAATCCTTTACAATTGAAAATATACAGAAAATTCAAATTAGACGAATTATTGCCTTGTCATAACGAACAATTTTTGTACGTATTTTCGATGAAGATACACTATTTTAATATTTAGAACTTGATTATCTTTAAATCGATCAATTTAGCTAAATTTTTGCTCCAAACCAGTGGCGCCTTCTGGTTGTTAATTAGAAAAAAATTGCTTCCAAAATTTCATTATCTTTATTATAATGAATTATTAATTTATGGTTAATAAGTAGAACATTATTAAAACAAAAAATGATTTATAGTGCACTAATAAAATATGTTTTGAAAAATACTTTTAGTCTGGGTTTATTCGAATCCAGAAGCAGAAATTGCAGAAGGAAAAATGTCGATGCACGAAGGAAGTAAACAATCATTTACGTCTGTTGTGTGACAATGACGTATTATACAAATACGAACTGCTTCTTTTCATTTAATTTTTAATGGAATCATGCAGGATATAAAGCTGTAATTAACACCTTCAGTCGAGATTAACAAATTTTTAAGTGATTTTTTCCGTTAGCGCACTGTGTACTACTGCAAACTACCTATGTGTACTACTTATAAATGAAATGTGAAGCTTGTAGGTTAAAAAAGTTAAAAATATATGTCTGGTATACGAACATTTCACCATAATGGTTGTCAAAGGCAACATGTTTTGAGATATCGGACAGCTGTCATTTATATTACGTTGACAAACGCAGTGACTTTTACACATATTAAATATACCAAAATCAGCTTGTAACACAGAAGAACGCAACTCAAAACATACTCCGAGTTGGTTTACATACATACATACATAACCCACGCCGACCGACTCACCCAAAGGGTTTAGAGTCAGCAAGGATGCTGAGTTGGTTTGTCCAGTATCGTAGACATACATTTTGAATCAAATATTTTTACTAAAAAAATAAAACATCACAAAAACTTCATTGTAAAATGCTTCCCAATGGATAAATAAATACTTTATCAGCCTTTTAAATCTAAAAATAGGATTAAATGCAAATTATAACCCAAAGAACAGAATTAGTCACTGATCTCAGCTTTACGAATAACATCCATGTCTTAGAAACACAAAATAAATGAAAAGATAGCAACATAGAAATGAGAAAATCTTACATATATTTTACTAATATGAAAGCCGAGAATCTATAAGAATAATAGCATGAAATCTCTTTAACCCCTTAACGGTAGCATTTTCTTTTGTTATCTAATAAGATGACCCCTCCTGTTTTGGAAAGGGGCTGTAGTTTCCGTTCATCTAAGAAGGCACGGCATACTTGATATGCTTATAGATTCTACGCAATTTTTGTTTCAAATAATAAAGTTAATTAATGATTAAATTTTAGTTTATAAGTCTAAAAATTTGATAATTCGATGCAAGTCAATATGACGGGCGCGAGACTTAAGGGTCTATTCTGGTACCCCCGGTTGGGTTGGGAGTTGGATTGGGTTCCGTTGTTAACGAGCGGAACCCAACCCAACGGGGGGTACCAGAATAGACCCCTTAAGGGGGTTGATTATCGAATTGATGGAAGCAGGCATACTGGATGCCTGATCTGAAAAGGTTAAGTCTCGGGTCAACCCTGGATTCATATGGGACACACTATTTTTCTTTCTTTAAAAAGATTTAAAAATTTGTCAACACGAATCCGTAATAAAATTCTAATTCAATGTTATAACTCTTTCAGAGGCCATCAGAAAATGGTGAAAACTCTAATCGGTTGAGTCGGATCACTAGTGTTTCAGCCCAAAGTACTTCCACGAATGTACGAGCTCCAGACATTGTAAGCTTTTTCCGTTCCAGAGAGCATTTTAGGAAAACGCCCCCTCCCCCATACGAAGTTCAAATGTCAGAAATGCCCCGCATGGTGCTACCTGGAACTTCCCCAACAACCGAATCATCGGCGAGGGAAGCGGAAATAGCCGAAGAAGCCCGAAAACTGGTCCAAATGATGTATGAAGAAATCAGAAGGACGGATCAGTTGACGCCACAACCCTCTATAGATGAGCAATCCGTGCAACAGATGGTACAGACGCCTAAGGCTCCAGTAAGACAGCAAGAAACGATGTCGCCTAAAGTTTCGCATCAAAACCTGGTAGTTCAGAAACAGCAAACAGTTGTGAAAAGCAGTCCTGATCGTGGGCTACCACCTGTTGGTTTTCGTACAAATCAAGTCGTTCAACAAAAAGTGGCACCGAGTTCACTTCCAACTCAACTTGATTTGGGAAGAGTGATCATTGGCAGCGAAGGATGCAGTGCTGTTCCTCAACAAATGTCACCTCGTATTCTTGATCTTCCACCTGTTGATTTTCGTACGAATCAAGGCATTCAACAGAAATTGACACCGAATTCGCCCCCAACTCAACTTGATTTGGAAAGAGTTATCATTGGCAGTGAAGGATGCAGTGCTGTTCCTCAAAAACTGTCGCCTCGTATTCCTAGTCGTCCACCTGTTGATTTTCGTCCGAATCAAGTCATTCAGCAGAAAGTCACACCGAATTCGCGCCCACCACAAACTGATTTGGAGAAATTTATCATTGGCAGTGAGGGATACACTGC
>BGPR01042234.1:0-13336 GCA_013235015.1 Araneus ventricosus | reverse complement strand
TTGATTAAATTATTGATTAAGGTTCTAGTCAAAAATTTAATATAAATATTTCATAACTTGAACTTTGTTCATCTTGAAACTAAAATCATTATCATAAAGAATAAAATAATTAAAATATAGGAAGCACAAAATTATAAATTCAAAGAAATCGACTTCGTTCTTTCGCCTCGCTAAATAAAAACAAATTAAGAAGAAATATCAGATCAACAATTTTAGGCGGAGACAAAATAAAAACAAACTAAGTATTGTGTGCTTATCTTTAAGAATGAATGAGTTCTCATGAGCTTTATATAAAATACATGCATTTATTTATTATTCTGTTTTTCATCTGCTTGATTCCATATTGTTCTAGGTTTTAAAGTTTCTCAAAATATTTCCGATTTATACAAAAATAAATAAACAAATTGAATGAAATAAAACAGAAAATATCGTCACTTAACAAGCAACACCACCTATCTCGGATTTTGGCCATTTTGAGTTAGATAAACATTTTCGTGCAAATTTTCATGGCAGCTCGACTGGCTGTCTCTGTTTGGCCGTCAGACCAACAGGTAGCGCACAAATTGCAAAAATGATAACACCATTAAATGATCTAGTTTTTACCACAACAGTGTCTATCTCAGTGTGTTTCAGAGCCCTTCATGTCATACTTCACTTCCTTCTTACGAGGGTAAGCCATTTTAATGATTTTTTTGTTGATATTAATTGTTTGTATGAATAATGAACAGCTCTTAGTGGAGATCATTCGGTTTCACTGATAAAGCAAGAAAAATAACAAGGCACTATATTCGTGAGATAGGATGTTGCAGTGGCAGGTTTCATGAGATAGGGTTATTTTTCTATCAAAATCGACTATTTCTTGACTAACCTCTACTTATAATATTACTGTGCTTGCTTATAAATTATTCAGTTCAAATCTATTTTAGCATTGAATAAACCTTATGGTATACATTGTTGAATAATATATGCAATATTTTTACCTATTTGACATGGATAGTGACGTGTTCGACAACGAGCCAAGAAATGTTGCTGATTCGAATGAAAGCAATGATGTGTCCTTTCTAAACCAAGCTGATCAAGTAAGTAATGTTGAAAGCAGTATTACTGAGTCAGTGCGTATAAGTAGGAACAGCTTTTCGAACGAGAACGATTGGAAGAGGAACACAGCTAAGATTAATCGAATAGAAGGAAAAACATGCATGGGATTCAGAAGAGCCTTCACTACTAAAGGGTTAGTGCAAGATGTTCCTCGTGAGGAAAGAAAGATGGGTTCCGCTTGTAACTCCCGAAAGTGGCAGGAATAAAAACAGAGGGGATATGATACCTGAACAGGAAACGCAAAGTCTTTTTGATGAATACTCACAAATGATTTTTATGAATACTCACCCTGCTCACAATGAGTTGGGATTTGAAAAAAGACGTTTGTATGTAGCACCGTGGATATTAAAAGCACTAAACAAAAGACCGTGAAGGGCTATGGTATGAGACAGAGAATGTCTTCTCTTTTCCCTGTTTCTACACTTCGTGACCAGCAATACCCCTCGATAAGTGGAGTGATTTATAGTACATGATGAAATTTATACCATCAGGCACGCAATCATTCTACGACAGCATTTCCTGTGAAGAAGAAATCAGAAGGCAGGTGGCAAGGAAACGCAAAAATGCTGAGCATGCAAGTGATGAAAAAACAAGAAGGCGAATTCTAACGAGACAGACAAGAGGAAAAAGGGAGTAAAAAAGGATAAGAAGAGTGACAAAAGAAGACCGTAATTCTGGCAAGCCTGTTTTCAGAAAAATACGTTAATATCCATCTGAGAAGTAAGTTGTGAGCTTGAAACTTCTTCAATTGAATGTCAAGACTGAACACAACGATTTTGTCAAAAAATTAATTTACCATCTCTTTTCATGTATCACTACTAATTTTTTTTGAAGCATCTACAACCAACTTTTTTTTTCAAAAAGTATATTTCCTTTTAAATAAAATGTTTTAATGAGGTAAAAGTGAGTCAATTTTCACATTTGATTTCACCTTATTTATACTTCTTACAACTCCGCCTATCTCAATGGTCTGATAGGTTAACACCACCTATCTCAAGAAATTTTAAATTTTCCCATTTTTTTAACACTTTTGCCGTTGAATTTGATGTATAGTCTCATGTTCATACTAGATGTGAAAAAAAAAATCAGCCGTATTCGCTATTGGTTGCGAATATTTCAGCTTTTTCTTCCTCCTGTAAAACCCTGAAAACTGAGATATGAGGTGTTGCTTGTTAAGTGACGATATAATGAGAATTTTCTCTTCTTGTTTTTCTCGTATACTTCCCTATTAACCCTTAAAAGCCCGATTTTTTATAAGTTGATTTTAAAATGTTTTTGACTTACATTTCTTGAAGAAAATATGGGAAAAATACTTTAAAAAATCCTATTTTTGTTTTAAGTATAGTTTATGGCTACAAAATAGTTTGTTACCAACTGAAAACACTGGGCTTTATTTCAGAAAAAATTGCTTGATAAAATTCTATAATGTAAAACACAGAATAAGTTTAATAAATTATCCGTAATTATACGTTAAATTATCCGTAAATTCCTTATTCGTATAATAATACGGATAAAGAATTTCCTTCAACATTGTAGAATAAAATATGGTATTCTAAAGAGTGCAAACGAAGCTAAAAAGATGCAACCTCAAGTGAAAGGCATAAATTTATTTATATATTTCATCAGCACTCATTCTGCCATCTATATGTTGTAAATTGTTTTAATAAAAATTTCAGTATGTATCCTATTGGCAACAACAGGCATTAGAGCTTCAGCCTTATTCTAAAGAACTGGGTATGTTGCCTAAAGGCAACAATGGGCCTGTAAGGGTTAACACACAGACAATATGACACGGGAATATTGTAGAATATTGCATGTGGGCATGCACAAAACATTTGGCGCGAATAATAATGTCCTTGGCCGAGAACATCTGTGAATGGAAAAGGACAGAACGATTGCCATGATAATGAATTTTTCAGATTGGCGACTTCCGAAAAAATAGCGACGTCAGGATTAAAATTTTAATTTTTCCTAATAATATAAAATCATGTCACTTGAAACAGCAAAAATATTTCTGAAGGAGGGGTTTAAATCAATAAAATTGCAACTCTAGCCTGTTTTAAAAAATAAATCGTGTTATCTGATTAAATGGATACACAGGGATTCCAATCTTTTGCATTGACATATTCCAGGGAGTACTAGTGACGTTTTTGATTTCTGTACCAATGGACCAAAGAAAGACGGTACTAATAAAACATAGTAAAATGTAATTTTGCGTTAGTGATTTGAAACCAAATTCTCTCGAATGGCACCCTTAAAAATCCTTTAAACGTAATCATAAGTATCCATTACGTTGACGGTCAGTCACTTTTGATTTCGTAATTTTGATGTTTTCTGGCTACAACATCGGACATTATCCGAAAAGCTATTTCCAGCCCCCAAGAATGATCACTAATTAAAACCTGGGAAACTAACTTCAGAATGCTTATTTCCTTCAAACAAAGAATTATTTAAATTATTTGAATTTTATCTAAATCAAAAGCACACTCAACTTTCCTGCTATGCAAAAATTTATGAAATACTTGCAGAATTCAATATCGGTTGTTAAAATTTTGCATTTAAAAAGTAACAAACAAGCAGCAGTGGAAATCTGTTTAGTCTGCTACATTCCCAGTTAACGCAGGAGAACTGGTTTGAGAATACTCTCTAAAATATGTTTATTTTTTGTCTCAAAAGCTATTATCTTCGACTAATCGATGCGTAATAATTCAATTTGGCGAAATTTGACTGATAAGTAGAAAGCAGGGCTTTCGCATAAATATTAAAGCAAAATGAACAGAGCAAATTCGTTCCAAAGAAAACAGTTCACAAAACAAGGTGAAAAAGAGAGACTGGTCGAGTGGTAATTTTCAATGACCTTTATGCTTAGGGATGACATTTGAGCGTTTCATCCGTCTTACCGTAACACCTGGAAACAAATACGGAAGTTACAAATAAATACGGTTACTGTGATCTGATCAAAATAACCTCCATTATGAGCAACCCATGCTCATACCACTCTCAATTGAGGCCCGTCCAGTCATCGGCGATGGGATTGTTAACCAGTCAATACAAACAATATTGTATCCCTAACAAAAACGAGAACCTGCATATTGAATCCGGCAGCTTCCCGTCCTCGAGCTTGATTTGCCCCCTCCACCCTTTCCCGGGAGGGAATTGCCATGCGTTAAAAACAATTTTGACCACAGAGTCCAGATATTCTGAGTCACAGCTCGATGAGCCCTTTCGATGTTAGTTGGGGTTTCATAAAACGGCAACGGTCGGCAAATGTTACTGAAAACAGTAATAAAGTTCTGAAATAAATGCGGAGGATGCCGCAGCTCTGTAACCCTTACATACGAGTCGACGTCTTTGTAATAAAAATATAGATGTTTAGGAGAGACCGGTTTTTAATGCAGTCACACACATTAGGCGTTTCAAAATTCGGCTTAGTTATATTAACTCTCTGAACCCGACTAGAGTGAAAATACCTCAAAAACTGAAGTAAATTTTTTTTCACGAAAACAGAATGAAATCCTTCCTTTCTTTACAGAAATTCCAGGAGGACGACACCAAAGTTTGTGCGATCAATTGTACACAAAGAAAGGAATCACTTTTCTCCCGTATAATTCACCCAGGCGCCAGAAACCGCCTGAGTCCGGCCTCTGTCGAATGGGGCGGATTGAGGCGGGATATGGCTCATAGAGTTAACGCCCGTTTTGAAGCAACACCAGGGGAGGACGTTTGGCTTTTTATGTAACCTTTGACGTGAAACAGGCCCACATACTCGGCGGATCTTCATCGGAATCGGGTTTACGATCCTTCCGAACTCGAAGTCGACTAAGCCACACCACTAAGCCACCGAGGCCCACTTCAACATTCAGTGGAAGGAAAAGTTTCGAGAGTGATACGTAACCCAGACGTCATCAACTAACCTAGATGTCATCAACAGTTCAGAATCAAAGTTAAAAACTTTAATTGTGCATTATGATCTTTATTTCAAAGTAAGGGTATTCGTTTAATAAAGGAAATCTAGTCCTTACCGCAAGTCCAGTAGCATTCTTCTGTAGTCACAAAGTTATTGGTGTTCCCACCACAACCTCCGTAGATGAAGAGTTTACAGGCCTCTTCCCGACTGTCGTAATAATAGCGAGGCATGTTGGTGTAACAGTGACCAGGGTCTGGGCTGGCATAACAATCGACTTCTGGACGGTCTGTAGGATGGACAGAAAGTAATGATAAAATAATAATAGTATATTTTCCATTATCTTTTATTTTCTGAAATTTCAATGAAAGGAATTTAAAGAAAAGGGAATTAAATAATAAAAATTAAATTATAGAAGTTCTTCATTCCTCAACTATATTGTTACAAAATTCGTCCGGTGAAAACAGTCCAGCAAGCAAGATAACAGAGAATGACACTTTATTCTCGAATATTATGTAAAACACGAAGCGCAGGTAAAAGTAAAGACAGCACTTGCACAAATTAGCAGTACATCAGACAGTAAATCACTAACAATAACAGCAATAGAACGAACAATAGCGCTCAGCGTCTCACAACTGACCAACTCGCAAAGCGAACAAGTCTCCAAAGAGATTCTTCGAACTCCGCAGATTTTCAAAGACAATTGTCTTATCTCAGCAATTCCCGGTTTTTATACCTTTTCTGATAGGATTTCGTGGCGCCACAAAGAATTTTCTACATAAATCTCGATATATCAGCCCCTAATAGAGATATCATGAAAAATTTTGGAAATTCGAGAACTTTCATTTTGTCACCAAAGTCGCCAAATTTGTCGCCAAGGTCAGGGGGTCATTGGCCTCCATTCCCCGATGGGTAGTAAGAACCTCTGTAAATTTCTCTTTCCAACCATAAGACTAACATTGTGGGAAAGCGATATTACATGTTCGCAACAATATTGACATTATTTTAGAACATTCTGTATGAAAACTTAGACAATTTTAAATTAAAACAGCGGGTTCTAGCTGATTAGATATTAGATTAAGAAAGTCTCATCTGAGTTGTTTACTTTTCTGTGTATCAGATTGATTAATTTAGATTCATAAGTACATCAGTTGTTAATCGAAAGTATAACATTTTTGAGCAAGTATTTTCTGGAAGCAGCAACAAAATATATTCCTTTGAAGCATTATTTGCATTTAGAAAAGTAAGAAATTCTGCAGAAAAATATTGGAGAGTTGCAGACAAATGGGTTCGTGCGCTTTGCAACGTTAGGCTCAGCTTATTTTTGTTTTAAATTTTAAAAACTGGACTTAGTTATGCAATAGAGTAAACCACTCAAAAGCATAAATTTTGAGATGCAGATATTTTTGCAAATCATTAGAAAAAAATTCCTAAAGCTGTATGTTTCCAAAATTGATAATTGCCTAATAAGTAGGTAGTTCTGCTCGGGAAACTACGCATATTTAGGTAACAGTTTGCAATAGTAAATTTCGAAATCCATAAAAATAAAATAAAAAGGTTTTAAAAAACACACTTTTATTACTTGACAGTAGGAAACAGTTTAAAAAATCTAAATAAAATTTAGAGTCAAAACAAAAACTTGAAAGCGGCGAATGGCGCTGTTTAAATTACTCTAGTAAACTTTAATTTTAATACATACAGGATAAATGTCAGTTTTTAATGAATTTTTAGGAATTTTTCTTTTTTTCAAGATTCATTTTGGCTTTAATTCCTTATCGTATTATTTTCAGCGCCTTATGTTTAAACGATTTTGAATTGCCCCCCTGGTTTTTGATAAAGTAGTTGTTTCGTTAACGTTAAACATCTATACTTATAAAAGGCAATGTTTGTGTGTGTGTGCGTGTCTGCATGC
Organism: Araneus ventricosus; assembly: GCA_013235015.1. Classification (NCBI taxonomy): domain Eukaryota; kingdom Metazoa; phylum Arthropoda; class Arachnida; order Araneae; family Araneidae; genus Araneus; species Araneus ventricosus. The sequence goes on along the minus strand of BGPR01042234.1, from coordinate 6,422 downwards.
GATGTCCAGACGAATCTATCGCTCTCACAGCCTTGAAATCTGGCACATAGGTAGTCTCAATGGTGTCTCAATGCACCTCGAAGCCGAAATTTTAAAATTTAATCTAGAATTTTTTTAATTTAATGTTTTGTGTTGTTTTGTGTGATTTTTCGCACTAATTTCTCAATAGCATGGTTTCGGATAACTGTACGACAAAAATAGACACTCCATCGGAAAGAGCACACGATTTCCGTTCTAATGAAGTTTGTTTTGTACGTCTAACCAAATTTACTGAATTTTGAAAAATTTTAGAAAAATAGTCGGTTAAACCTAGAAAACTTTGTTTAGAATTATAATTTCTCGCATCCGCCGTTCTAATTTAGTTATCAATTTGAAATTTGTTGAAGTAATAAACATAACGTTTCTCCGTGATTTAAGACAAGAATGGTTAAAATTGAAAAGTCAGTTGAATTTTAATTATTTTTTTTCTGAAGTGTTAAAAAATTTTTGCCTCAAAATTCTCTTTACGGTTCTTCAATCGGTTGCAATCAAGGTCGCGTGACGTATTTTTTTTCATCGAAATCGCGTGACGACAATCTACTTTGCTTCGTGTGATGCAGATAATTCTTTTAATTTGTTTGTTTTACTGTTTGACTGTCGAGTATACGGCTGATATGAAAAAAAAAAAAAAAATTTGGAAGCCAGGAGGGCATCATTTTTTTGTATCTTGACGAAGTCAAATCATATAGTTCTAGACCGTACGATAGCCGTGATTTTCCTTCTTTTTTGATTACGGATTGAAAAGAACTTTGAAATGAATAGGGGATAATAGCCTTTAGCTGAAAATCCCCAAAAAACATTTTTCAAATCAAATCAAACGGCTGATATCTTTAGCTAGAAAAAATGAAATATGATTTCAAGGAGCTATTTACATAATATGGCTTCAAAGTTTAAATCTGAAGTGAAAGATTTCATCTCTCGTTTTCTTTTCTTCTTTGATTCATTTTGGATATATTTAAATACTATAGAAATTATATTTGTCTGTATCTTTCGAGGCGTATTGTTCCATTTGAAATCGTTTAAGATTTCATTCGGTTTTCATTCTTTAACATTTTACCTGGTTTATAGGAATCAATCTTTTAAATCCTAAAAACACTTTTTCGAAAATATCTGTTTATTTTTTACTCTGTACTGTCAAATGTTATAATCGCGAAGAAAAATAAGCGGGAAAATCAATAATTTGTATCTTTTGTTCTGATTTTGTTTTCAAAACTTTTTCGTGTCATTGTGGGCGGTGTTTTTATTTTTCATTTTGTTGAAGTCCTGATTCCACGGGCAACGCCGTGCGCGTACCGCTAGTAATTTATACTGAAGTTCAGAAAATACTAAAATAAGTAGTACTGTTATCGAGAACACATACCTATAACAAATTTCAGAACTCTACCTTATTAAGGAGTGCGTAAAACATCGATTACAATATTCCATTTATACAAACATGAAATAAGTCAAGTTAAACAAAATCGTGTAATAGCGTAGTTGGATCCCGATTGATTACACAGGTCTGCAACCAAAAAACTGCATAGGATTTTTTGACTGTTTATTATAGATTTTTACTCACTGAAACCGGGAAAAATATTTAAAAAATTCCATCACATCAGGTTTTCTTGCAAAACTCATGTTTTTAGTTTAATTAAGCTTAAAATTTCTCTTTTTTTTACCTGAAATCCGGTATCATATTCTTGAGTCAAAAAACATATCCAATAACGATTTTATATATTAATTTCATATTTCTAAGAGTGACACCCATCTTCACGTTTGGATGATTTCCGGAGTGATTCTGAGGATGGAGACACATTACCTCACCATGACGAATCTAGCTCAGATTTTTCTGTTGATAAGGGACCCCAACCATTTTCCCAGAGCGAGCTTAATGATCTAGTTAGAGATTTAGGCCTTTTTAAAGATGGAGTTGAATTGCTAGGGTCAAGACTGAAAAATAAAATTCTGCTGACACCTGAAACTTCATTCTCCTGGTACAGACACCGAGAGAATGGATTCTCTCAGTTTTTCTCCAAAGAGGGAAATCTCGTTTTTCGTAATGATGTTCAAGGGTTAAAGAAGTGCTTTGACATAGATTATGATCCATTTGAATGGCCTCTATTCATAGATTCGTCTAAAACAAGCCTCAAAGCAGTCTTGCTGCATAATAGTAATTCATTTGCATCGCTTCCTTTCGGACACTCGGTGCATTTCGAAGAAAACTATAATGATTTGTCTATGATTCTTGAGAAAATTAACTATCAAGAATATCGTTGGATGGTTTGTGGAGACTTCAAAATGCTAACCATGTTGTTGTGTCAGCAGGCGGGTTACACAAAATATCCCTTCTTCCTATGCTTGTGGGACAGTCGAGCCAGAGACCTCCACTGAACCAAAACTGACTGATCACTTCGAGGTGCCATAACACCCCGCGAAACAAATGTCATAAATACAAGCTTGGTTCCACCTGAAAAGGTTTTATTACCACCTCTTCATATGAAATTAAGGCTTATGAAGTAGTTTATTAAATCACTGCCTAAATACGGGGAATGCTTCAGATATCTGTGTTCCAAGTTCCCAAAACTGTCAGAAGCCAAGTTGAAAGAGGGAGCTTTTACTGGCCCCGACATACGAAAACTGTTATCCGATTTCCTCTTTTCAGAAACAATGGGGACAGTGAAAAAGAAGCGTGCGACTCTTTTAAAGATGTAGTGCACAGGTTTGGGGAATGCTAAAGACCCTCTCTGCAAAACCATTGTACAACGTATGTTGACAGCGTACGAAGCTCAAGGATGCAATATGAGCTTAAAAGTTCATTTCCTACACTCCCATATAGTGAAGAGCAAGATGAAAGATTTCATCAGAATGTCCGTGATATCGAGAGACGATACCAAGGAAGATGGGACGTCAACATGCTAGCTGATTACTGTTGGATGCTCAAGCGAAAAACAGAAGATGGTAAGCGAAAGCGTGTTCGGAGGAGAGTCAAAGAGAAGAAGAAAAAGTTTTACAGATAGAAAGAGTGAACGTGTAGAGTTAAATATATCATGAAAGAATAGTTTTGTGTTTCTTTTTTCCAATTATACGAAAAATTGTGCATAGTTAATTGTAATTAAATATTGATTTTTTTTTCATCGCAGTTGTTCTTTTTTAATATAAACTCCTCATGTTTTGCAAAAAAACTATACGTGATGGAGGGAAATGGAGGTCATTTTTGGATTCAGCACCCTAAAAAACATAAAATTTACCAAAAATATCCCATGCAGCTGAATTTTTTTTTTTTGCAGACCTGTGTTATCTATGCCCAATTATAGAATCTTGACTGTTTTTAATTATACTGACATTAATTCGCTATGGAATTTTTATTGTTATTCATATAATCTTATGCGCATAATAATACGCGAATCTTTAACACACAATAATAAAACGCGAATCTTTAACACGCAATAATAAAACGCGAATCTTTAACACGCATAATAAAACGCGAATCTTTAACACGCAAAATAAAAAGCTAATCTTTAACAGGAATAATAATACGCGAACTTTAACACGTATAATAAACGCGCATCTTTAACACGCAAAATAAGACGCGAATCTTTAACACGCATAATAAGACACGGATCTTCGTTGTGTAGACACTCTATATGCAAGATCTTGCAGTTAAGGGTTTTAAATTTTTTTTCAATACTGTTTATTAGATTGATATAATTTCAAACCTGCACAATATTCCATGCATTCCTGGAAGGTTATGTAACTGTTGCCATTGCCTTCACAACCACCGTAGATGAACTCGCGGCATTCACCACTGTTGGTATCAAAATACCACCTGCGAAGTGAGTCTATGCACAAGCCTTTTTTAGGTGGTTCAAAGCAATTTTTCTCACGAGCTGGAAAAAAAGAAGACATTGACTAAGGGAGGATTTTTAGACCATCTCAGAATATGAATCATTTTTAGTAAATAAAAATAAATTTAATAAAAGCAGTTTTTAAGAGCACATTTGTATAAATGAGCTTAAAAGTCGAATGAGTGTACAAATAAATACTTTCTACATTTTAATCTTTAATTTATAATTCATTATAATAAATATTATGGTACTTTGTAATCTATTTTTACTCGAATTCGCTACCAGATGGCGTGGATGGAATCAAAATTTAATTAAATCAGTTTAAAATATCTTAATTAAGTTCTGAATATCTTAAAGATTATTATTATTATTTATACAGGATGGTCATAAATTATTGGACCCATTTCAAAAATTAATTTAAAAAACTAACAACTGCGTTTTTTGAACGAGAGAGCAAATAAAAAGTTTTTTTTCCAGATAATTGGTGTACCATTACGGCGTTCTAAATTTGCTACAGCGAGAGATTTCGGTACGCAACGACTACCGATCGGAAGAAGCCGATGCATGTTTTCTGGTTTCCCTTTGTAGTTTCTCTTGAATATCTCGAAAACTGTTCAGTTTTCGAATTACAATTGATTTAACAAATTAAAGAGCGTAAAATGTCCTACTAACACATGCTTTTATTTTTCTTCTAGTTTTAATAGTTTCTCAGATAATGGCTCTCAAAAAGGGAGATGTCCAATAATTTACGATCCCCTAGAGTACCGTAACGGCTCGTTATCTATCTGGAAAAACTTTTTAAAATGTGCTCTCATTTAAAAAAGAAAACCGTAGTTGTTACATTATTAGTTTTTTAATTAATTTTTGAAATGGGTATTTTTGACCAACCGGTACAAAAATGTACAAAATTTTAAAACTCTAGTAAATCATGACAAAATTCCATCTTCACAAACATGAAACAAGTCAAGTTAAATGAAAGTATAAAAAAAGGACAAAAAGATGAAATAAATTATTAATAAAATGAAATTATTTTCAAAGAAGCACGCTCTTAATAGTGAATTAGAAAATATTTTTTTAATCAAAAATCTAGATGTAAAAAAAAGCGCAAGGCACTGTAAGAAATAAAGAAATACTCTAAGCCAATTGGAATTTCAATCAGATTCATGATATATTCTAATTTTCAATGAATATTTAAGTACTAGGGGGCTCTGCCCCCTGCTCGCTAAAGCTCGCCAACCCCCAGAAGGATTGCGTTGCAATCCTCCCAGGTTTGCTACGCAAACCCTGCTCGCTTCGCTCGCTATAATGAAGACACTGTGTGTCCTAGAAGTTATTCTAAAATCTTCATATATATATATGAATCAGCTTTATTTTGCTTCTGATGCTTTAACTTAAATCAGCACAGAATAAAATTTTTTAGCCTCAAAAAATTTATTTGTCTTCAAATAAAACTTACAAAGTAAAGCTGATTTCCTTTTAATGCTTTCACCTTAATAACGAAGGAATAAAATTTTTTGGCCCTGAAAAGGGCCGTTTTTTATATAGTGAAAGCATCAGGAACCTCCCCCATAAACACAATTAAATATTTCACATTTTGGAGCTATCACAGAATCCAAAGATTGTGCGCTACGAAAACATAAATTGTACGAAAGCAGGTATATACATATTCAATACATTCATATATAAAATATACAACATTGAAGATTGTGCTCTACAAAAAAAAATTGTATCAAAGCAGGTATATTCAATCCACTCAGATATAAAATAATATACAACATTGAAACAAATTAAAAATGTAATGCAAAAAAAATACACTTGACATTCAATCACAGAAAACTTCCTCATAAACACAGTTAAATATTTCACATTTTGGAGCTACCACAGAAACAGATTCTAAAGATCGTGCTCTACGAAAACATAAATTGTACGAAAACAGGTATATACATATTCAATACATTCATATATAAAATATACAGCATTGAAGATTGTGCTCTACAAAAAAAAATTGTATCAAAGCAGGTATATTCAATCCACTCAGATATAAAATAATATACAACATTGAAACAAATTAAAAATGTAATGCAAAAAAAATACATACGCTTGACATTCAATCACAGAAAACTCTCATAAACACAGTTAAATATTTCACATTTTGAGCTACCACAGAAACAAATTCAAAACATCGTGCCCATGATAGTTAACATAGAGTTGTCCATGACTAAAACTGGCCCATTGAGCACCAAACATATCTTTTCAAAAGTTTGGCCTTACGACTTATTAATCTGTCATGGAAAAGGCTAAACGAATGGGAAATTGCATACGCTTAAATTTGAAAGGCATGTTAGTCTGAGATGGAATCAAAGGGATTTGGGGAATGAGAAATGTCTCTGTACCCATCAATGGATTTTGCCTGAATAATGTTTTGCTGCAATTTTGCGGATAATTAGGCGTGTACCATTGCATAACTTTAGAGGGTGTTTAAATTCTCAACACATTTATAATGCAACCTATTTTCAACTTTAACAGCAATACGTAACCGAACGAAGCATACTGAGTTTG
>BGPR01042233.1:0-13336 GCA_013235015.1 Araneus ventricosus | reverse complement strand
AAAATTCTAATAGAAAAGTATATGTATTTCTGTACGTTTGTGTATATTTTTATATAATAAATTGGCAGAAAATGGAAATTTGAAACTTCAGATTATCAAATTTATATATCATTTTAAGAACACCTAAACTGGATGATAACAAAGCAGATATCGCATAGAATGTTCATTAAGTAAATGCCATCATTATGTTATATAGATAAGCCATTATTATGTTATATAGATAAGCCATTATTATGTTATATAAATAAGTCAATATTATGTTATATAAATAAGCCATTTTTTATTATATAGATAATATTGTTTTTTGAAAGAAACTGTAATTTACGTGAATGGATGCGATAGATATTTTTTATTAATATTTAAATTTTAATTTTCGGTAAAATTTTTTTTCTACAGAGTCAAAAGATTTTTTCAGATCTTTCCACCATTAAAATGTTTTAGTTGCTTTTCAAAAATATTCGCCAACTATCCAAAACATTAAATATTTAATAAAAATATACACACCAAAAAAAATTCAGTCGTGTTTTTATTTTTATGAAGAATAAAATAATTTTTTATGTAACGTTGCAGTTAATATGAATATAGTCTAATATAAAGCAGAATTTTTAGCTTGTTTTTCATAAATAATAATAGCAATAATTATGATTATAAAAAGATAATAAATGCTGCTAGACAAAATAATTAAACTACTTAATGATAATTTTTTTCCAAATATGAAGGGTGAAAAATTTTGCCGTCGATATTTTCCCCGCAGGAAAGATTAAAATATTTATTTAAAATATTTATAATGCTCTTAATTTCCTGAGCTACATCATCGAATCACCTGAGACAGAGTGGCGTACCTATGGGGGGTGTGGGTGGCGGTCCGCCCCTAGCGGCATGTAGAAAAAGGCGGCAAAATCAGACATGCAGGAAAATAATTTTATTAATACGAAGAGCTGCGAAACTAGTTCAATCATATGAACATAAAAAATATATATTGTAATTAATTCATATTTTTCGCCCTTTTCACTTTCTCCTATACGAAGTATACAAAGAGAAAGTATTGTAATCGTCAAAAAATTCGATCTCTAGATTTTGATGAATCTCTGCGTTTTAGACCTCCCCGAGTCCGAAAAACACAATTTTGGAATTATGTCTGTCTGTCTGTCTGTGAACACGATAACTCGAAAACTATTAGAGCTACGGGGATGTAATTTGGTATGTGATCTTTACACATCATTTTTAGGTTTCTATCAAATTTTGGACAAAATCCATTAAAGGAAGGCTCTATAACACAAAAACTTAAATAGCAAGATGGATCAAATTTGGTACGCAGTTTTTTCATCAGAAATCTAGGTCCGTATAAAGTATTGGGCCAAATCCGTCAAATGGTTGATCGTCTGTCGGTCTGTATAATCGCATACTTTTGAACGCCATATTAAAAAAATTATTTAGATAAATGAAAATTCGTATGCAGTCTTGAAACCCTAATTGTAGATTCCTTTCCAATTTTCGTTTAAATCGGTCGAAAAAGAGGCGTTGAAATTACCTATTAGGGTTTTTTTTCCCTCCATTCTATGCAAAAAAAAAAAGCTGCGAACGCTGGTTCTAGTGTTTTCCCCACCTTAGGGAATACCTCACGTTTTCCCCACCTTAGGGAATACCGCACATTTTCCGACATTTTCCAGCGCGCGGTGTATTTTTCCCCCTAATACCCGTGTTATTCGTATGCGAAAAAGTTTTAGGAAGATCACTCCCGCTGGTTTCGGTAAATTGCCGGTATGTGGAAGAAAGATTGGAGTTGAAAGCACGATTTCACAACCTATCTGCAGAGATAAAGGGCGTCAAACGACGAATTGCATTAGTAAATCAATTTTTCCCCTGGAATTTGTTTCTTTTATTTTCAGGTTTATGTAACTTGTACAGAAAGGGCGGTATAATGAAAGTTCGCTCCAGGCTGCAAAAGTTGCAGGTACGCAACTGCTGAGAAGACACTAATTTAGATAGATAAATGGGATTTTATAAACTAATAGATTCAATTCATAATCTTGCGGTAGACGTCAAATGCACCGAGTAAATTTAATTTTGGATTCCATTGCGATTTTGCAGAAGGAAAAGGATCTGACTTCACGACACAGCTTAAAACAACATACCTCACATTATAGCAAGCATAAAGTTACAAAAACAAAATATAAATAAAAATACAAATCTGGAATATAATTCAATAATATAGTCCAGTCAACGAAGGAAAAATAGAAAAAAAATCGTGTAGTTTTAAAATTTGGCACAGTTGTTGGGGGTAGTGTTCTAAACGACATACTAAAAGTCCCCGCCGGTGGGGGTGCGCTGGGGTACAGGGGTTTAAAGGGGGCGTTTTCAGTTTTTTTAAATACCTCGAAAACTATGAGCTCTACTGAAAAACAATCAATTACAAAATTAAACTACATAAAATTTTTCACAGAAAAAAAAGACTATGTTTTTTTCTGTAGCATCAACAGTTTAGAAGATACAGAGGCATTCAAAGTGAATATTTCTAAAATTCCTTATTGTAATGGTAAAATCAGTTAAAAGAGCTGAATCAACAACCCTCAGAAACCTCATGCCTATATAATAATTATATAAGGTAGTATTGTATGTGTAGGAACGGGAGGGAATAATCCTATTTGATGAACAATTATACTCCCTCCCCTCACATCCGTTCCCCATCACAAGTATCCTTCTACAGTCAACGAATTGTTAATTTAAAAAATGGTGTATTTTTAAATTTTTCACAGTTGTTGGGAAGACTGCCATAAGCAATATAATAAAGGTCCCCGCCGGTGGGAGAGTGCGGGGTTCAGAGGGTTGGATTTCTCAGTTTTTTTAATTTTACAATGTTAATTTAATTTTACAATGTTAAATATTGGAAAACAATATTATATAATATTACTTTTACAATATTGTGCAATATTAAAAAATAATATGATGTGAAACTAGATGTCAGAGGGCAAGCGCAGTTACGTTTTTCATAATCTGACGTGACGTAAATTGACTGCGTTCCATCAGATGTCAGGAAAGCATAATATAAAAATTGAGAAAACTGAAACCACCGAATTTTATTCGAAAAATCCTCCTTACCTTGAAGTGAGGCTTTATTGGTCCATTTGTTAGCTCCAGCGATTTGAGTTTCGCAATCCTTGGTCTTCGGATTGGAATCACAGAAGAAAAGAAGATTGTTCAAATTCCTTTGATAAATTGGAGCTGTGTTTGGATTTAACATTTCTGGAAATAAATCGATCAAGTTCGTTTGATTATCTATTTCTTTTTTAAACGAAAAATTAGGGATTTCAAGTTTAAAAGTTTTATGTGCACATATTTGTCTATGGAAGTAACTGAGAAGAGAATTTAAAGTAGGTATGGATATTAAGTAACTTTCTAAATGAATTAGGTAAAGTGGAAAATACTTGAAAGATAAAAGAATTCAAAAAGAATATTTATAAATATATTTCAATATGAAGACACCATAAAGAGCGTATTTGGAGTAGTTAAAAGCACAGAATTATCTGCATATATTCAGGAATTTCACTATTTATCCCATTTACCGATTTGCAGCTCAGTGAATCAATCACCTGCTCTCAAAGAATAGTGTTGAAGCAGTGGCAGTTTTTCATACAGGAGCTAGAGGTGCTCGCCTCGTGCCTTGCGACTCTGAGGGGCCTCAAAATCAGTTTGACGCACATGACAGTGCTTAGCAGATGGCGAATTTGCGACATTATTTAGGAAAAGAGCCTCAACAAAAATGTTGTGGCTGTGGCCGCATATCGTAAAAATCCGCCACTCTGTTTCAGCAGAATCTAAATAACCTCAACCTTTGAATTTCGGGAAAACTCAACAAAAGATTAATATTAATGAAAAGTTTTACTAACATTCATAGCAGTATATAAACATAGTCTTATAAAAGGAATTTCATCTCCGTGGCCCGGTTGTAGAATCTCGACTTTTGAACTCGAGATCTGACTCGCCATGAATTCGAGTCAGATCTCGAGAAGAAGTCAGATCTCTGCAGAAGAACCCGAGACCGCGATGGCCTGACGGTAAAGTCTCGATTTCCAGATCGGAAGGTACCATGTTCAAAACACGGTTCCACCAAAGATTTGCCATGTTTGGGCTGGGTGTGTATTAAATCTGGCGTCGACGAGCAAACACCCTCTCCCTGGTGTGGTGCGAAAGTTTCAAGGTGCCGGCTCAAGTATCTTCTTCGTCATTTGAGCGCTGTTCAAAATTACGAGGTACGTCCCAAAATACTCTCGTGTTGCTTCAAAGCTGGTCTAAATCTAAAAAAACTGAACTAAAAAAAAAATCTAGCGAAGATCCGATACTTGTTAAATCTGTCGAAGACAAATGTTCTTCTTTTGTTGTGTGAGGAGAGGTTTATGCCAACTCAAGAGTCGTCTTCATCATCTGACAATGGATAACGACAAAACGATCGATTCCAAAATAGTCCTCGTCTAGCTCTGACATTAATCTACCTCAGAGGCTCCCAAACTTTTTTCACTCTCGCACCCCTTGATTAATCTTTTTTTTTTGAGTACCCTCTTCTGTTACATCCCCTCCCAACCATTCTTCAACACAAAAAGGTATTATTAATAACGCCAAGGCCTTAGGTTAGCTTAAGAGTCAAATGGCTTTAATCAACTTAATAAAATTTGTAGGATTTATTTTTGACTTTACATTTTATTCCATTTTTTTAAAATAGTATTAGTTCAAAGTCAAAACAAATGAAAACATCATTGAAATAATTTCGCATTAACTTATGATGATAGCTAACATTGACTCAATTACTAAATATTAATCTATTTCCTTTTTAGTATTCCGTGAACAGACTTTCGGATTCGTATAATTTTTACTTTCATTTTTCATATGAACTTGGGAAAACGAAATTCTAGAATATTCTTATGTTTGGTGTTTTTCGCCATTACCAAGATCACTTTCGCGTACCCCTAACTGGTCCCAGGGGTACGCGTACCACAGATTGGGAACCTCTGATCTACGTAATACTGTAGGAATTGCTTCCTCAGTCACCGACAGACAAACACCTTTGACGTGACGTCTCCACAAGCAGCAGATGGCAGGGGCGACCCATCGAATGACCGTAAGTAGGCGGCAAGGGGACATCTGTAGTCTGCAGTGGTGTGCGAAGATGACCGTATAGCAGCATACAGCCTCTCCTACAACTTTAAATGACATCCAGTGTCTTCTGTAAACGAATTATAAATCTCCATCCATATGTTAACCATAGTCATTTCTTTCCTTAATCGTCAAATAAACGTATGAGCTGTTTCCAGTGAGCTGATTGGAGTTTTGCAACCCAACATATCCACAATACTATAACAATTGTTGCAAAATATCTATTGAAAAAGCAAAATCTTAAGCAATGATTGCAATTATGATTAAATCTAGAATTTTATAAATCAAAGTTTAACAATAAATACTTTAAAAGAAACGTTGGATGTGTGCAATAGATTAAAGAGAAAAGGGGAGGGAATCATCTTACTGCAGAGTCCTGGATAATTTGGTCCACTTGTACAAGAAGAACCACAGCAGGTATTGGATGGACAAGCCGAGCAGGGTTGCCCCTGTTTGTAAACAGGTTGGTCTTGCACATTACCTCTTCAAAAAAAAGTTAATTAATCATTAAATGCATAAAGTAACAGTTTCAGAGATAAGCCGGCTTTGTTGGTGTGGTTGCGTTGTGAACGTCATATGCCAAACTTAGTTGATTTGATTCCAAGTCAAAGCCGGTGGCTTACTGTGGCGCCAAGAATTATCAACACTCACCACTTATGAATATACGGTAGGTTATTGTGACGCCAAGAGGTATCAGCACCCATCTCTTATGATTGATTATACAACATGTTAACACGTTGACCATCATGAGTCAAATACGATTCGCACTACATTTGTTCTATGCGCCGCGTGAATAATATTTGCCTCGCATCGACATTTTTATTTAGGCTGCCTAGCTCACCCGTGATTCATATCTGAATTAAGTGTTTATGGATCCTCTAATCTGGGTAGGAAGTGCGTCAAAATTAGGCGATGACAACCACTGATAGGGGTGCCAACTCATTAATGATTGTCAGCTTCAAAGAATTCCTGCCTCTTGCGAATGACCTTCATTCACTAACCAAGCACCAGTGACGAATCCAGGGTTGGCTATCGGACGGCCCCCCCCCCCCCCGCCCCAGAGCTAAATCAAAATTCTTGATTTTATTTAAAATCACTCAATGTTTGTTCTTAATTTTCATTTTTAAAAAAATTTAAAAAAATCTTGACAAAATTGCTTTCTGGTTTGAAAGGCTAGGAAATTTTCCTACTTTTCTAGTTATTCCACCTGTACTTATAGCGTTGACGCGGTCTAAAGCATTTTTTGGTAGTTATTTCAGTATATTTTTTATTAAATTATCGAAAGTATTGTAGTGTTATTTATGATTCTTATTGTCAGGTGAGGAAAGTCTGTAAAGTGTTTTGGTTTACATAAGCCATGGGGTTTGGCATTCGTCACTACGATACAAAGATTTTATGACCTCACCCCCCCCCCCCCGGGACCCGAATCTCCACTGCCAAGCACAGTTGTTAAAAAAATTAAAATAGTATTGCTAAGCTCTATCAGAAACAGGCAGATTCAAATAGTGACGCAGCTACAAGCTTCGTAGCTCGGGACAAGTAAGCAATTGCTGCTCTTTTTATCGTATTTAAAATCTCTAAAAATAAGAAAATGCTTCACCGCATATCGTTTCAAATTATAGGAGTACTATATTACAAAAATATTTAACTTATAGAGAACACAACCCTGCGTTGTTAAAATCAAATACGCTGTTTGTATTCTACACTTTCCTCCATATTAATTCTTCACCTGAGAGGTAAACTATCTTAAGTCCAGTTCGGCTGATTTTGATGTTTTTATCACGTTTACCTACATTATTTCGATCGTATCTTCGAATGGGTACAGTGTCGTCGCAGTAGGTCGAAGAGAGCAAAAGATAACCGCTGTCGAAAAATAAATTTGTTCATCGCAGAACATTGCATTCTGGAATTTCTTTTGTCTCTCCTGCAAAGTATTAAAACTGTTACCTAAGATGGCTTACCTCTGACGTAAAGAATCAGAAGCGTATAATCCTTAAAATGCTTTCACTTATTGTATACTTTCAAAAGAAATTAAAAATACATACGAAGGTCCGTAGTTGCATACATAAAATCGATTGTATTTCTTGCCCGTTTTGTAAGCTGTGTAGCCGCAACCGATCCTCCAGGTTTTAGACCATATCACCTAGAGAAAAAGGAACAGAAATTAAACGAAAGAAAAGCTTAGAAAAATGCATTCTATTTGAATGAATAGTAGTGAAGAAAATGTAATGCAAAACAATCGAGAAGAAGGAGAAGAAACAAAAAAAAATCAAGCAAGAAAAGTAAAGACAAAATCATCCATAACATACATCAACAAGAATTTCTAAACTTCAATTCAGAGATGATCTAATTCTCTCCTTTCATCTCAGAAGCAAATAAAAGTGGGGGGGAATCATTTGATTGAAAAGAAAACTGGTAACTCCGATTGATTGTTTTCCTACTTGTACGCAGACAGAAACTCCTGCAAACGTCAAAAATTATTTGATCTCGAGATTTTTAGGAATTTTGACGCGAGTCTGAAGCAAAAAAAATCACGTGTATAAGACATAATAAATCAAAAGATCAATGAGCTAGATGGATCAAATTGATCACGTGGTTGTTTTAACAAAATTTTGAGTCTATCAAATTTTGGACCAAATCCATAAACTTGAAGAGGTGCATTTCTTCAAAAAATACTCTATTTTCTTCATCGTATTATAAAACTATTGTTTAGCAGCGGATTCTGAAACCCTCCGCGCTTTTGCGCATGCGCCGGGCGGAGTAATTTTCATCAAAATAGGGGGAAAGTGAGGAATGGAAGGGTGATGTTTACATTTTACGGAGCGTGATCTAACAAAGAACTCCGGAAATGCGCTCATATGACTCATTGCCTGACACCCCTTTCCTTTGTAAAATCGTCCAAAAGTGGTAGTCTCGGAATCCGTTTCTGAACAGCACACAAGAAAAGCATCATATTAATAAAGAAATTTCTAATAAGCGTGTTACTATTCATACATAATGAAATATAGTACGTTCTTTATGTGGAAGGATACGAAGGTCAAAGTGAGAACGTACCTCAGAGGTGTAGTGCCGGCACTCAGCGCAACACCGCACCGTTCCGGCACTGCTTTTCTTTTTCGCGAGAAATAAATAAGAAAAAAAATGTGGATACGTCCTTAAAACAGCTCGATTTTTGTCACCCAGGTTAGAGCGTTCCGGCACTGCTTTTAGAGCGTCCCGGCACCACTTTACTTTACACTACGACACACCCCTGACTCCAAAGATAAAAATCTCCGGTTTGCATTTTGGATGGGTGTGCTCAGAAACTTTATTGAATAAAAGAAATTACAGACAGTGTTTAAACATAAACTAAATACATGTAAGAACTATAAAAGCAATGAAAAATGAGCTATTTACAGGTGAAAAGAAAGACTGTTGAAGCAGAAACAATTTTAAGACAGGCCCCAAAAGTTTACTGCTTTTAAAAACTTGTAGGAGGACTGATTAGGGTCCTTGGTATTGAACCTCTAGAGGGTCGGGGTCCGTTAGTCTGAGGTCTTGGTGAAGGAGAAAAATCTGGGTCGGAGTCGGATGAACTGGTTGAGTCCGGTTGCTGTTTGGTGAGGCCCTCATTAACAGTGAGGAAAGATATCAGTTTACCTATTTTTATTCCTGATAGTTTATTTAAAAGTAAGTTTTTCCACCAAAGTAGAGTATTTTCTGCACTTGGTTTGGTAAAATGAAAAGATGGCGTAGGATGACAAGAAGTTGCTTAGTGGAGAGAGTCTCCCTTTTCCCCGCAGATATCTGAATGCTGTAGCCGGAATTTGTAGAGATAGCCGGGAAAAGAACCATGGCCCGTAGCGAAAAGAATGGATTCTCTTGACCATGGCTGGAGGCTTGGTTTAGAGAGACTTTTGGGAGTATATTGTACATAGCTCTCCCAGTGTCGCCTGAATCCCAGTTTTGTTGTTATTTATTGAGAGAGAGGTTCCTAAGCACTTTTTTCGGAAAACATTTCGGGGTCTGAAGATGGAGGTGAGTCCCTTCCGCTGACACATCTGATATTTTTTAATGCGATGAGGGTTTTAATCAAGGCATGCAGCTGAATCATAGATTCCTTATCATGGGAAGGAGAGGCAACTTCTTTTGGTGAAGGCCTACCGAAGCACCTAGGTAGCGTCCGAGATAGAAGTTTGATTTAGTTCCTATATATGGGGGTATATTGCCTTGCTGGATGACTTTCAGGGGAAACTGGCCCAGGTTTGCGTGTCTCTTAAGCTGGACATTCACAAAGAGAGTGCCCCAAGCCATTTGGTGCGTTTCTCATAAAAACCCTTCGTCAATGCAAAAATCCGATGAGAACCGGCGAAGTCCGGGGGAACGTTTGGAAATCCAACTTCGTTCATTTCCCATTTGGCGCGTTGGGTCATAAAACTGAAATATGACTCTGGAGAAGGGGAGCGGAGCTCTCTCACAAAAGCAAAAGCCACAAATTGTAGACTATGGGGGAGAGAGAGAGTGCGGAAAGCTGACCGGGTGTCCCTTTTGAAGGCGGGAGGAGGAGTGGGCGAGGATAGCAGTGACCGGTATTGCGGTTTGGAGTCTCCATGAATGACCTACCTAAATAGATATGTTGGAAATTGGAGCTGTCTGGAGCGAAGAGCTCCAAATGGAGCAGAGCATTCTCTTTGTGAATGTCCAGCTTTAGAAGGAAAACCTCCAACAGCCAACTCGACCGTGGCAAGAAATTCGTTGCTAAAGCGCACATCGGTCTACCAGTTTCTGATAATGCTGATTAAGAGCACAACGAGAGAATAGAGCCTATGGCCTTCTTCTTTAGATTCATGTTCCTCAGCCAAACTTTATACAACTATGTCGTTGTTTACATTTTTTATTGCTGTATAACTGGGAAAGGGGAGTTCGACAGCCTTTAATCAATGCTTACTTAACCCGTTAAAGGCCCAGTGTTGCCTTTAAGCAATATACCCAGTTTTGTGTTCTAAAATGGTGAGAATAAGAATGGAGATCTAATGCTTGTTGTTGCCAACAGGATACATACTGAAAATGTTAGTAAATCAATTTCCAATATATACATGGCAGACGGAGTGCTGATGAAAAATAAAAATAAATTGATATTTTCCACTTGGGACTGCATCATTTTTTGCTTTGTTTTTACGCTTGAGAATATACCTCATTTTGTTCTTTAATGCTGAATGAAATTCCTTATTCTTATTATTAGCTTTTCACATTCACCTGAGTTGAATATTATAGAATTTTATCAAGGAAATTTTTTCTCAACTATATAAAGCCCAGTGTTGCCGATTGTCAACAAACTCAATTTTTTTTCGCCATAAACCATACTTAAAACAAAATAAGATTTTTAAAGTATTTTTCCAATGTTTTTTCAACAAGAAATAAAAGTCAAAAAGCATTTTTAAGTCAATTTTTCAAAAGCAAGCATTTAAGGGTAAATAATTTAAACCATAATGTTATGTTACTTTTATGTAGCCTTATGAGTTTTAAGAGAGACGAGAATAAATAGAAACTTAGAAATAACGATATATCGAGGCTTAACTTGACAGAAAATTTATATGCAATTGCAATTCTGGATTAGTTATTGTAGTACTCAACAGTCATAACTCATTGCGTGATTATAACATCTTATTAAAAGGAAAGCAAATAGAAAAAGGAAGATTAATTATTTCCTGTACCTGTGTAAAATGTTCTACATCAGTTTCTGCACGATCACTCTGAAAATTATCCAGCCAGCTTTTGTGAAAATCTAGAACTTCGTCATACAAACCCTTTATAGCATCGGCCCATTTCGGTTTGGTTATATCGTCTTCTTTGCAGTTTGAGCAGGAAGCAAACTGAATAGCAAGATTTTGCCCAACTCCAAAGTTAGCTGGAAAGGTCAAATGAAGAGTTAAAATTAATTTGTTTTAAATTTCTTGCTGTATGACATCAACTAACCGATCAAAATGAGTCACAGTGACATCAGGCACGGGAACGTGTTGGTGATGTTATGTATGACATCAGCTAACTGTTATGAAATAATTAAATTTGTTGTGTTACACTAGACATCACAGAACTCAAAAGAGATAAACATTTGTATGATCAATGAATCATTAACAATATTTTAAGCTCGGAGGCTTGGGTGCATGTTCACAGGCTCCTGTCTCAGCACAGACTAATTCGTCACGGTTAACATCATACAATGAAGATGTTCTGACTGGTAGTGCGCATGCGCCTGTCTTTAGTTTGGAGCGCGCGTTTGTCCCAATTGTCGTTTATACAATAGAATATGCTATAAACTTTGTGCCTAATTAACGGAAGTTTTTCTTGAAGAAAAGTTAAACGTGTGTTATTGAATAAACAAAAACAATCTTCATGAAATTTAGCCTTAGTGCAGAGTGAATAATTATATATGTAATTTACTCTTTAGAAATACAGCTCAAATGTTTTGCAAATTTTACATTACATTTTTTGCTGTATTTTGAATCAAAAATTTTATATATAAGGCAATTTTCCTGAAATTTCAATAATTTTCAATATATTTGATGCATTTTTTATTTTATTTTTTCAGTTGACCATTCTTGCTCACAAAAAAATTTGAAAAAAAAACCGAGTGAAAACGTCAATTTTAGAAATTAAAAATCAGCTTTAACCTGAAGGAAATGATAACAGCAAAAAAATCGGGAATAGTTGGCTTGTTCTTGGAAAAATTATGATCTTTATCCTTGATTTAAAAAATTAAAGTATGAATTAAATTTTTGGTTTTTGCTAAATAAATAAATCTTTATGAATGAAACTTTAAAAAATGGTATGGAATTTATAATTTTATTCCGAAATTTTTTACAAGTTAAAACAGTAACATATAGAAGTTTGAAAGTGTCTTAAACGCTGATAGTACATATTTTTTCTGCTTTCGTGAGTAATTAATGCAAAAGTATGGAAGAAGAGACCCAAGTAATTCCATCTACTAAGTAAAATCTTCGAATATGCTTTTAATGATTAAAATATGTTTCTTTGTTCTAATCTTCTTTTGCAGATTCTTTCATTTACATAAGCTTACAAGTTTTTAAAATATCTTAAATTTCCCACAAACTTTATGGATTCCCTGTGTATATGTTCAAATTTACCTATACTTAATTTCATTGGTTTAGAGATTACATTACCCTTTATTAAACGTGTGTGCACAAAACAAATACAAAAAAGTTTTTTTGAGATAAGTAAAATAACTGGATGCATTTACAATAAAAATATAAAGATGTATTTTATTTTTTAGTTATAAATACTGAATGCAATGATCAGAAAAAAAATTTCAACGCCATTTTATTGATTGGCCATTGTAAAATGAAATCTGATTTTAGAAAGCATGTCATTTCAGTCATTTAGTTAGTAATCACTAAACTCTTGCTTATATTGTTAAGTAAACTTCCCTTTTAAATTATTTCATCACCAAGACGAAATTCATGGCATAAATCATCATGTCTGAAATAAATATTCTTTTAATTTGTGAAAACATATACTTAAAATATTAAATTTGTACTTACGAACGACACGACATTCGTCACAATCATGATTAAAATCACAGTTTTCTGCCCATTTCTGAGCAATGGCGGCAAGTTCATCATCCCAGACCTATCAGGATATGCAAAAAAAAAGAAAATTTCTAAATCTCCTTTCCTTCTTCAACTTATATTTGATCGTGTATATGTGTAAACTTTTATATGCTATAAGGTCAAAGGCAACACTGATCGAAAGCCTGCAAAAAAACTAGGAGTGGCCGCATCCTTGATAACGACGTCATACCAGGTTCTATTCATCATAGAACTGTACAAAGAGACCAATTAGATTGAAGAGCTTTCGTTCTGAATCTATGTACTTAAAATAATTGTCAAAATCTAAGACCGAATTCTCCACCCCCAACCACTGCGCCTACTTCACCAATTTTTATTTTATGTGAAAGTTCATGACCCTTAGATACGTCATCAATGGTCGTCCGTCACTCACCACCCCCATTTTTCGAAAGAAATGTCGAAAACACTACTTCTCTGCACATTCTTTATGGGAGAAAGCCCCAACCACTATGCCTATTTCGCAAATTTTTATTTTATATGAAAACTCATGACCTCTGGATACGTCATCAATGGTCTCCTGTCTCCACAGCCCTCCATTTTCGAGAGATATCACAAAATGAAAT
>BGPR01042231.1:0-13337 GCA_013235015.1 Araneus ventricosus | reverse complement strand
CATCACTCTCACTTACCTCATTATTTTTACGTATCTCAAACAAAAACATATGTTTAACACACTTTTATTTCATTAAATGTTTTTGTGTTTGTAAAGATGGAATTTTGTAATCGGTTTTTCCTTAATTCCTGATGTGCTGAGAATTTCAAATTTCGCCCAATTGTGTTTTCTTTGCAACAGTGCGCTAGTTTAATGTTTCCAGAGATAAATTATTAGTATATCGATTAATTAAATTAAATTTAATTCGTACGAATGGAGCACCTGCTAGTAAATATAAAAAATGTTTATTTTATTATTTTATAATGTACATTATTTTAATATATTCAAAACTTAAATATCAGTTGATCGATTCACTGAATTAAATATTGTTTCCATACGAGTGGAGGCACTTGACATTGAGTTTGATGAATATTAATTCCAAACTTCCGTAATGTTTTGTAATGAATCATAAATTAAAGAATAAGAAATAAAAATGATGATTTTTTTAAAAATCTACTTTTTAGTGCACTTCTCAAAATGTTTGTTTAAAATCTGTTTCCATTAAATTTATTTACAAAATAAAGCTTATTAGACCTGGAGTTGGCTGTATGTTAAATGTGAGGCCAGCGTTTCTGTCAATTGATACGAACGCAGAAAAGCTTATAGATTAATATTTTGGATGCTGCCAGAAACTGTATTGGTATTGTACATTTTCTATCCTCCCCTCCCCTAAATATAAAGTAAATCGATTCAGCACATGCCTTGGAATTATTTTAATGATTATTTTAGTTACAACAGGTAGTTTTTTTATGATTAATTGTAATAATAAATGTTCAAATAAAATAAAAACAGAATATATTAATAAAAAATCACGTTTGTTAAAAAAAATATTATTAAAGAAGCAAACGTAAAAACTCATATATGAAAAACATACAAATAATTATTTGTATATTTTTCACATGCAAATACATCATTATAATATAAATCAAATGAAATATTATGAATATAAATCAGTCATTTATATTTTGATAATCATTGTTTACACATTTACACAACGAAATACAAATTAATTCTGATTTTTTACAACTACAAGCCATCGTTCGACAATTCGATGTGCAATTACAGTACATTACATAGTTATTGGCAAAGGTCTCTTCGTCATTTCCGTGGGTACAGGTTACCATTTATCTCTTCATAGCCAAATAAATTGTTATCAGTAGGCTGAAGTTGTGTTCGATCAGCATTTATCAATACATGTGTTTGTACCGTAGCTCTTGACTAATATAAATGAAAAACATCTAATGTTTATAAAACGTTCATTTAATTTAAGACAAAGCTGACTTTTTAGGAAATTCAATTTATACCGGAATTCATCAGCAGTTAATTGGGAGGTAGGAAAAGATAGATGCAAACTGTTTCTAACTCTTTTAATTTTTCAGTACTTAGATATAGGTTTCCCAAAGATGCTAGACTTTTATGTACAAAATCCAAAGATGCAGCATTTAAGCAAATGTTTTGTGTGCCTAATTTACTAGATGTATCGCAACCACATGTGGAATGTAATGCTAGTAAAATACGACAAATGTTTTCTCCAAGGGATTGAGCATCCAAATGGAATCCTGAAATATATTTCTTCTTATAAGAACATTGGAACCATAAACCTAGAGGTGCTAGTTAATTCCAGAAATAAATACCGAGGATGAAAACATCTGTATCAGTGCTGAGGTTTATAACATGGGCATATTGAGTTCTTCCTGCGTGAAAGAAATGACAAAACATCCTTGAATATGCTTCTAAGTGGTTCGAATTTAGTTCAAGTGTCTCAGAAAATGAAGAACCATGTAATTTGAAATATTTTGTTGGAACATCAAATCCTCCACAAATATAAATGTCACAGTCAGTCTTCTTTTACTTGTGTATATGTAAGAGCAGTAGTGCAGAGAAATCGAAAAAATTGCAATTTATCTTCAGTGCTCAAAAGGAAATGTTTATTATTTTTTTGGAATTTTTATATGATGACTGGAAATTAGGATATTTTTTAATGATTTGAACCTTACTCCGTAAATTTGACTCAAAAATCTTTTATATCGAAAATATTATCATATCTATCAAATACAATTTCTACTCTTTTTACATTTGAGTGCAAGAAAAGATTCATGATTATTTTTAAGAATGTCACAACAAAATCACCAACGGTTTCTAAATTATTTAATTGGATTTCTAGAACAAGCGCCACACCATCAACAATATAACTTTTTGGAACATTTAAAGCTGTAACGTTTTGGCTAAAGTTTGTAGAACGCTTATGGTTGTTTTCAATTTCAAGAGCGAGTTCTGATTTTAGAGATTTTCCGTAAACACCTTCTCAATCAAATAGGTAAATGCTGTCTGACCAAATGAAAATTTACTGTGTCAAATAGATACTTGCAGTAGTCCAATATTTCATAAGATGATAAATTTTTGTGTCAAATCCATGTTGATTAGCCAACATAAATGTTTTTTTGAAAAAGAGTTATATCTGTTATATCATGCAACTTCTTATTAGAAGTACTTAATGTTTTCTTTTGTAGAAACATTTTCAAAGTTGTAAAATGTTTTCCCTTTTATAGGATCGGATAACTTTTTCATTCTCAGCACAAATCGCTCATTTTCGTAAGTTGATAATAGAGTCTCTCCATTTTCTACAATATTAAGTAAACATGGCGAAGAAGATTTATCAGCAAGTTCACCGGTGTAAATGTTTCTAAGCACGCGCTCCTCGTTACCTTTGCAAGGCTTACAAGCACTGAAATACTTGATGATATTTTGAATATCCCTTTTGTCTTTATTGATTCTGGATTGCGTCCATTCATTATGGTGATTAATGTCACTTGCAGAGTCCGATTGTAATTCCAGATATAAAGAAAGAGCCTCGTAAACGCTGTTCTTAAAGGGATAAAGAATCATCCATCTATGCATTGCCTCTTTATTTTTGGTTATCCCAATTACGCCTCCTCGATATGTTAATGAATCTCTACGGCCTAGACCTTCCAGAGCCTGAACAGTGGCGTAGTGACCGGGGGGCAAGGGGGTATAGATACCCAGAGCGCCAGATTCAGGGGGCGCCATAGAGTTAAAATTATATTAATTCATCACATTACTATATTAATTCATCACATTGTACTTTTAGTGCATGCGCACTAAAAATCATTTACTGCAAATGCCCATACGTTCTCTAATATTCAAAGTATTTACTTCATATTTTTAGAAAATGCTACTCTAGCATATTATCACATATCCTGTAAGTTTCATACAATTAGGTTGAAAATGAATAAGTTATAAGCAAGAAACATGCAAAAAAATTTGGCATTTTATAAAGAAATCTTTATATCTTTCCGAATATTCTAGATATTTTTACGAAAATGCATGTAAATATTGCGCATAACACAAAATAATTGATGAAAGTTGCAAACCATTATCAGATTTCTGTAAAATGGGGTAAGCCAAAATCCCTTATCGATATCATCAATTTCTCGTCGGTCCTCAAAATGCCCTCATGATCGAACCTTCAATGCAAATTGTCAACTTGTGAGTTAAAAGCTATTCTTTATATGGTCGAAGTTCGAGGAGATAGTTGAAAATATTTGTAAATTTCAAAAAGTGTCGGCGATTGCGGCAAGCGCTGTATTATTTTAAATGCTATCTGCTGCCTTTAGATGGCGTTTGCTCACCCATGTTCCTAAGTGAATTTGGAAGCTTATCATATGTCTGACCTACCTTTTCATTTTTGCAAGATATTTTTGAAACACTCTGTATAACTATCCGTTTTCGGAGTGTTTTGCAGAGATCCGTTGAAATGTTTTATAAGCATTTACGGATCTATAAAGAGTTGATATGCTTATGTTCCTTTCTCTGATTCTGGCATTTGGTGATTAGTGTATAATTTTTCTGTAGAAATGTGCTTAAAAATATAGTGAAAACAAAACAATCCATCATTGCTAGTCTATCAATGTAATGAAGTTAAACGCGAAAACATGGCCTTTTAAAAAAATATGCTGATACATGAAAAATCAAATTAAGGTATATTGCCCAGTAATTCTGCTTGTAAATTTGTTTTATTTTTCAACAGTATAAACCTGAATTTTAGGAAGAAGATCGACTTTTGCCTCCACCATATGCGACCAACTGCAAGGATTATAACATTAGATTGGAAAACATTAATGAGACAAAACCTCGTTCTCAAGAAGTAAGATATTTCTCTAATACTATATTTTAACTTATGAATTCAAAAACTAAAGATTTTAGCGTTCTCTCATTTTTAAATATTCCTAATGCAGTCTGCAGTAAAATATTTCATGCCTATTATTACATGAGGTTATGAACGGGTAAATTAAATGAAAAATGTAACAATGAAGAAGTTAACAAAATTTGTAGGTAATAAAACAACAAGTAATAAAAATAGCAAAACATAACAAACAAACAAAGAAACATTTAAAAAAATTGCCTACGAATAATAAATCCGAAACGAAACAGAAAGACTCTCCATTTTTTAGAAAGCTTTTTCATTTCTATTTGATATTTAACTTTGAAAATTAAACAAATCTTAACATAAATACAAGTCATTGTGTGTATGTGGCTATGTTCCACATCTCCTCCTAAACCAATCGACTGTTTCCAACCAAATTTTGCACACTTATTATTTAAGACAAGGGGAAAATACTTATGACTTTTCTAAGTCCAAAAGTTAATTAAACAGGCAGTTAATTAGAAGTTAACCGACACCGTGTTTCAACCGTAACTTCGGAGCAAATTGTCCGACAAAAATATTATTATACCATCTTAAAGTACAAAAGTTTACCTTTTCAATGATACCAATTTTATTTCTGTGACATTTTACCTTCGATTGTCTTTAATTTTTTAAAGTTCAATAATTTTTAATTACTTGCAGACGATTTTGAAATAACGAAGATTCATAGCCACTCCTTTGCTAGGCAACGGTTAGATTTTGAACTAATTCACCTTTATTTCTGAAAATTTTGCTTATTTTTATAAATATCCATATAATATAGTAAATGCGAAAGTGTGTCTGTCTGTTTGTCACGCATTCACGGCAAAACTACCAAACCGATTTGGATGAAAATTGGCAGAGTTGTAGCTTGAAACCAAGGAACGGACATAGGGTGGGTAACATCATGTTAAATTCATTATTTGTGATTACAGATAACAATTGAATAATTTAACAAACGATTTGCGATAAAGATTGCTACTGTATTTTTCAATCAAATGTCACGTGATCCTTCAGAAAAGCGCAAGCATGTGGAATAACTTATTTTTAAAGTGAAGCATCACGTGACCTTGCTGAGAAAATAAATAAATAAATAATTAATTTGTGGAATAATAACTGAAAATTAGACGCCGGGACAGAAAACTAATGATAGATATAATATAGTTTCAAGAGGTTTTGGTTTAAAATTTAAAAACTAAAGTTAATTATAACTAAAGGAAAATATCGTTCAATGTTTACTTAAAATAAGAGCCTAATTTAGTGGAAAGGTTGCCAAAATAATTCTTTATCGCTCTTTTTATCGACATCCAAGATTTGTTTGGCTGTTAAATTTGTAGCCAAACGATTTGGATAATCACTGGCGGTTAAATTATAAACCAAACGATTTAGCTAATTACAATAGTTCCATCTCTAATTTTAATGCTTTAAGAGCTTTTTTCAACCGATTTATAAAGAAAGGATTGCATAAACCCAAAGAACACAGAATTCAATGTTTGTTTACTAAAGAAAGAACTGATTCGAACTTGGCGCTTGATACAGTTGGCAAATAGATTTGGCGATTGCTAGAGATTCAAACAGTGAATTAACTTGGGACTTTTTCAAAATTGTTCACAGTACAGAGGAACTGATAAGCAAGGTTTATCCTTCCCTACAAGCTTATAAGAGGAATAGAGATTGTTTGTTGATTGGGTAATTTTGGCACTGACTAATGAAAGTTTAGGTCAAATAAATGAAAAAAATACTTCATAAATGGAGGGATGCATAACAGAATATCTATCTGTAGATACGGTAATGCGCAATAAAAAGTAAAATAATATACTGTAGAGTTCTTCAACCCCATAGAATTGTCGGGGATACCTTCCGACAAGCTGAGATTAAAATTCGGTGTGCCAGAACTTTTCATACGTAACCTCGATGTACCGGGACTGCGCAATGGCACACGGTTTCAAATTACACACTTAGGACCAACGTGCTAGCTACTGATATGACTGGCATAGCGGGAGGTGACAGTGCTAAATTTTACGCATTCCGATAATACCGAAGGGTTTAGCATCCCAGTTCAAAAGGTAACAAATCCCTTTAAATTTAGCATTTTACAGGTTCAGGGACCGACACTCAAAGAGGCAGGCGAGCATTTTGAAAAACATATTTTTCCCATGGGCAATTATATGTGGCGTGTTCACGTGTGTCCAGCCCACAAAACCTCTACAACCGTGCAAAAAAAGTTGAACAAAAAACGTAGTATACAAAAGTGTGTTAGCATAGATAAAAAAATTACCTAACTATAACAGCAGACAGTACAGTACACTCCTGTTTGTCGTCCAATTATGTATTATCAACCGTCAAAACTTTTAATTTCCCCTTTCAACATGTAATGAAACATTTACATTCCTGAATTTAAAAAACAATCCCTTTTCGGCAAGCTTGAAGGCAAAGATAGATTCCTTTACGTTAATGTTACAAAAGTAATGAAATATTACATATTGATCAATACAGACATAGCCAATGACTTTATTGTTTCTACACATTGCAATATTTACGTTGTGATTCTGTTTTCATGACATTTAATTTTTTACTATATCAAGGTTTTATCATTCCATTTTTCATTCCAAAAGTTTATGCTAGATTTATTGGTTAGTAAATTGGTCAAATTTTTTTATATATCCCAACACATAACCATTCAACACATAGGAATCAGAAAGAAATGAATATCCCAGCAGCGCAAATATCCCCTAGATAACATTAGTCCAGCCTATCTGAAACAGTAGCAAGAAATTGACACTCTTGACACGAATGAAAAACGACTTTAGATTAGTTTTTTTAATCTTGGTTACCATATAATCGTGCAAACATTACTTTATCATATGGTAAAATCACATGACATGAAACATTTAAACATTACTAGAATGGACTCATTTAGAGAACTTCCTGGTTACAGAGATAATAGTCACTGAATTCTTAACACGTAAGAGAATAAAAATTATTAAACAATGTGAGTGGCAAATTTAATATTCGTGTTTAAAGCATAGGATATCAATGCAGCCATTTTGAAAAGGAAGTTTAAATCTCCATCGACAGTTAAAAGTAAATACTCAGGCAGAAAACCCCAAAACAATTTTAAGCTAATGAGATATTTTTCAATATAAAAAGGATAAATGGAACTCTTATATATCTATCTTTATTGACTACTTTATATTAAATTTATTAAACAAATCTTGGCGCAGCCATGTTTAGTTAAATATGAAATTAAATTAATCTGTCAAATTAACTAATTATCAAATTAACTATTAAAATCAACTGTTTGATAAATTAAATTAACTATTTACTTAAATAAAATTAAATATTTAGTTAATTGTGACGATATCTTCACCCAAACCTTTTTTATGGCTCATAGTATATGCCAGCAATCTTAATCTTGTAATGATCTAATAATAATCTTAATTTAAATAAAAGTTATTGCGTCTGTATGTATGCTCCACATCTCCTCCTAAACCACTGGACTGATTTCAACCAGACTTTACACACTTTTTATTTAAGACAAGAGAATGTTCACCTTAACTTTTCAAAGCCGAAAAGTTATTTATGATTTCTGTTAATTAAAAATTAAACACGGCTTTTTTCCGCTATATCTTTGGAAATCATTATCTCACGAAATTTTTTTTACACCTTATTATATTTTTTTTAAAAATTTGCATTTCAGTGATAAAAATTTCATTTCCATATAATTTGTTTCTCTAATTTTTATATTTTTTCAAAATTAATTTTATACTGAATTCGAAACAATATTCTTTATTGTTGAAGAACAAGAATAATACGAATATATATAGTTGCCAGAATGCATTCATAGAATTCTGGACTAATGCTAAAAGAAAATTTTATAAGTAGACTATTAGCCTTTTATATATTGACCTAATAATGTTTGATTTATTTTCATTCTTTAAATTAATGAAAACTATAATAAAATATTCATTGAAACCTTTCTTTCTTTTAATTTAGTAATTGTTAACGAAATTTGATGTACCTATATAACAAATAATTTATGGAGAAAACAGCTGTTTTCGAAAATCGTTTGTTTCAATTGATATTCTCATTTTAATTGAAAAAGTTTCAGATCAGAAAAGGAATTCGCGTATTATAATTTTTATACAATAGTAGTTTTTACATTAAAAATATTAGACATGAAAGCATTTTAATCCGGAGCAAAGCCTGGTATATCAGCTTGTTTACCGTGCAAAAAGTGGAAGTGAATGCTGCTGATGGGAGCACATAACTTCTAAGTAATTTTTGCTGTCAAAAAACTTTTAATATAAAAATTGTTCGTTCTTATAAGGTGATAATTCGCCTAACTGAATTTTTTCCCTATCTTTAGTCGTAACAGAGTTATGGAGAAATGATAAAATGGGGGATGGGATTGAAAGTGGCATTTCAGCTCATAACTTCTAAAAAATTGTAGCTTTCAAAAAAGTTTCAATACAAAAGTTGTTTATTATAAAGAGGCATATAGAGGCAAAGAGGACATTTTTAATTTTAATTCTATCTTCAATCGTAAAGGAATTATGGAACAATGAAATTTTCAGTCCCCCACCATTTCCACTCCCTTTTAACTGATTAGGCCATCTACAAACACGGTCGATATTTTCACCGAACTTAAACATATCCCTAGCCGAATAAAATCTAACCCAATTACTCTAGTTATCGTGTTCACAAGATAACATGGGCAAAAGCGTTATATATATACGTCTCTACTAATAATAAGGAAAAGAACATTTCGTCCTCTATTCTCATAAGGATTAGAGCTACAAGAATGAAAGCGGGTGGAAGAGACTGCAAATGTTGAGAGCTTCCCAACAAGGGGTAACCGTAAATTACAGCACCCCGACCTGCCCAGGCATACGGGAAATCTGGATGATGGCCGTTGCAATAGAAACGAGTACAGAGGTCAGGTCCTAATGGCCAACACAGGCTCACGGTCCAACCCCTCCCGTAGGAGGTACGTACTATCACTGTAGGGGGGACTGCTCCCCCCATTTTTGTAACCCTAGGCGGGTGAGTGCCTTCATATGAAACCTGAGCCACTCATCCCCATTTCGTGGTGCCCACATCAGTAGGGTACCCCAACAAGGGGTAACATGCATAGGTTTAAACGTATTTAAGTTAGGGGGAATAGTGGGGAAGGGTGGGAAAATTCACTTTTCAGCTCATAACTTCTAAGCAATTGTAGCTATCGAAAACGTTTAAACCCAAAAACTGTTCGTTGTGATAAGGCAATAATTCTCCTAATTTGAATTTTCTTTCTATTTCCAATTGTAAAGGAATTATGGGAAAATGAAAAGTTCCACCCCTACCATTTCCATCCCCTTTGAGCTGGATAGCCCATTTACGAACTCGACCGAGAATTTCACTATCCTTGCAGCATATCCCATGCTGGTTACATTTACATCAAAATTACTACAGTTATTGTGCTCATAAGATAACATGGGAAAAATTGTTATATATATATATATATATATTTAAACCATTAAATCTCAAATATCATTTTCATCATATACACCTATTAAACCATCTTTTAAAATTAAATATAATAAACTATGTAACATAATATTATGCACGCAATGAAATACAGAAAGCTAATAATATTAAAAACTATTACTATGAAAAAGCCAATCCAGATATGGAATTCCAACAATCAAATGCCAATTGACCTGAGGAATCGATTATGTCACATTATTTCGAAATTTATAGACGCCAACCTTCTGTGAGGGCCAATTGTTGGAAAAAGACAACAAATATAGGAGTAAATCTCCAAAATACATTAAGAAAAGACCGAGAAAATTTACTAAATGCTTACTGCTTCAAAGCCATAGCAAAAATTGCCAAAAGCTAAATACGAATTACAGTTCCGCATTTATTGCGAAATTATTTTAACTAAAATATGTTATATATATTATATTAAATCATCATTAATAATTAAACTACATATATATATATATTTGAAGATCATTATATTAACCTATTTTAATTTGATATTAACATTTAAATTATGATGAAATACTTCATATTATCATTTGCAAATTATTTCTAATAATAGTGGCGCCATCTACTAATGTTAAGATGTACTAAAACTCACTGATATCAAAGAATATGAATATTCAAATTAATCAATTCTAATTTACTATTCTTTTAAATGTGTAAATAATTTTTTTGTAAATATAAGCAAGCATGAAATTAATAGGAAATCCATATATCAGGGCATTTTCAATAAATGCATCGATATAGGATGTCTGTTTTTTACTATCTGTGATTAAAATCTTGCTTCTATGTAAATAGTTCAGGTTGATGTTTCGAAAGATTTGAATACTTATACTGCTATTCAAGAATGGTAGCCTATTTATATTAAACATAAAAGTGTTTCTTTTATCAAAAATTTCCGTATTTAGTTTATTGTTAACAATTTTGATCTCAAGTTCTAGAAAATCTGCAGAAGAAATACCTTCATTAGTTTTAATTAAAGTTAAATACTCTGGATAAAAGTCAGTAGTTGGAGTATATCCTTCTTCTCTTGAACATATAATTAAATTATCAATAAATCTGTGCATTATACAAGAATTGTAATTAATTTCTTTTTCATATATATTAATAAATTAAAACATAGAAAGAAAACATGAAAAACACGTTGTAAAAGAAAGATTATATATATATATATATATATTCAAATTCTTCGCGCACGAAGTCGCGGGTAACAGCTAGTTATTTTTAAATGTTGGAAATCTTAACTATTTACCTTATACACTTTATTAACTTCGTTTTAGACTTGAAGTAAAAAAACTTTTTGGAAGAAATTTTCATTAAACAATTATTAAGTAATTTTTAAAAAATACATTAAAAATTTAAATTTCAATTAATATCCTTTATTGTTTATTATCATTTATAGAGATTTCCTAATGTACTGCTAAAACTTTAAAAAACTTGCAGTGGAAGATAAATAATATTTCATGAAGATCATGCCATAATGATAGCACATTTGGATATTAAAATTGGCAATACTGTGACAGATCTGCGTTAGATTAGTTTTACCGCTGAGGCAAATGAGAAGATGAATTACAATAAATTGCGGCAACTGTGCAAGGTGAATTCGGACATCTGTCATGCGGTGCTCGTTACATTAAGGTTAATTTTGTATTGTTTAAAATAATTGTTTATGTTTTAATTTATATTTAGAGGAAACTGAGATTACTTGACCCTACGCGATTTTCTCAGATTATGAGATAATTAGTAATTGTGTGCGCCATTTTTATTTGACCTCTGGTCATGTAGTATATTGTAGGGGATTTTCATTCCAATTTGAAAAGCTATCAAAATGGTGTGTAGGTAAATATGTTTTGGGGGTCCAAAAGTAGATTTTCACTTTTTCATTCTTCAGTGTTTTAGCAGTTTACGATTGAAGATGTGATGAATTAAATTATTTCTGAGTTTTAGGCATATTTCTAGCTTTAATTTGATGCATGATGTTATGCGGTATCTTAATTGTAAGTGGTTTAATTTTTAAAATATTTAGAAAGTGTCAATTTAGGGATACTTGACCCTATCGAAAGCTGTTGCAACTTCGACGTCGTAGCCGACTGAAGCACATTTTATGGCTTTGAACAGTTTTCTGGTGCGTGGAGTTTTTCGGCAATATGGCAGCTCAAATAGAGAGAATAATTATTCGAAAATTGTTTGTTAGTAATTATTTAATAAATAAAATTTCTTTTTAATATAATTTCAAATAATGCAAATAATTATTTTAGTAAGAATATTAAAAAGAATTGAAATTAATTTAATCTATTTTTCCCTCACCTGAGAAAGAAAGATTCTTTTATTTATTTATTATTTTAATAAAAAAATTTTGTTCGAACTATTTTTCATCGTTTGGTTTTATTGAACGTTTCGCCATTTCTATTGAGTCATTTCTGTTTGTCTTTTTTTCTTGATTTGAATTTTCTCCTAAAATATAATTTCTTTAAATGTTAGAAGGAATGAGTAAGTCTATTAAGCTTCTCAATTTCTTATTTTGTACAACAGTTTTTAGATTTTTTTACGTTTTGATGCTATTCTGTTTTTTTTTTTTTAATTTTCCAAAACCGGCAATTCTTCAACGCGCTAATGGTGTTCCTAAGTTTCCAGTTCCATTTCAGTGATTTTTTCCCATTAAATTAAATCAATATTTTAATTGCGTATTAAATTTGGAACTAATATAATTTAATAACTAGATTTAATTTAATGACTTAACTAATTTAGTTTATTAACTAGATTTTATTAGTTACAACTGCGTTTTACAGTAACCATAATATTTAATTTTTAATAATAGTTTCATTAATATTATTTGATAATAAAGAGCTTTTATATTTCAGTAATTTTAACTTAATATCTTAATTTAAGGTACATACAAATGATCAAAAAATTTAAACACTTTTTGCAAGTAGGCTCAGGCATCCCTAGCTTAGGGTCAAGTACCCATAAGGTTAGGGATACTTGACCCTAGACGATTTCATTAAATATATTTATTTTATGATCAAATGAGATATCAGCTTAGCATAAATACATTTTTCATTCTTAAAGCAAGTCCTCTTAAGATGAATTTCAAATATTCGAGAAATATAAGAAAATGTAAAAGTAGGGTCAAGTATACTTGGTTTCCCCTATGTGTACTAATAAAATACTACTATTCACTCTAGGTATTTAAATACGAATTTTACTTCATATTTTGTTGGTCTTTGACTAATTTATCAAACGAAATTTTCTATTTATATGTGTGCATTTTTACCATTTACACTTTATATTAGTTCACTTGTGTTTGTCGGCATTATTAAAGTTAGTATAATCTAAATTGTATTGAAGTTTTTTAGAATCAATCTATAATGAAGGGTAGTCTGAACTAAAGACATCCTAAAGCACTGTCTCACAATGAGGAAACAACATACGATTAGTAATTAATTTCAGCTACACTAGATATGTCCTAAAGCTGTTACAGAGTTCTTCGAAAACAGCTATTATCTCACAATCCAAGTGTAGAATAAATAAGGATTAAACATAAAGTTTGGTTTCGTTGAAATTA
>BGPR01042230.1:0-13337 GCA_013235015.1 Araneus ventricosus | reverse complement strand
TTTCACGCTGCATAAGCATAATAAAATAAATGTGAACTAAAAACCTTTACACACACCAGAAGCTAACAAAACTGCGATCTTTGAAAATAGAGCTGATATTGGAAATACTTTAATTATATCAATGAAAGAATGAATTCCTCATTTGAAATAATATGTAAAATAAATCTGTTTTCTGCAGGTTAGATAGATAATGTTCATCAGAAACAAAAGTAATGTCGAAGTTTGTAAATGTTTGAAATGTGACACCCCGCATTGGTAATATGTCTCATGGTATTTCAATCAATTTGTCCGATGTTCTCAGAAGTTTTGTAACTTTTCCAAAAAAGTTCTAATAAAACTACTTAGATTTTCACCTTATAAGTTTCCTTTACTGAAGAAAACATCACACTATAAGTAATTATAGTTTCTGCAATTTTAGTAAAAGTTAATGCGTCATTTTTCCTCCGGTCACCATTTTTCCATCCAGAAGCAGGGACGCACCTCGACTGGGACCTGGGATTAAACAATCATTATTGCTCGGGAGCTACGGATCCGAACACTGAACACTCCGAACCCGAACTAAGATTAACATATAGGCATATATATATATATATATACATATATATATATATATATATATATAGTACATATATATATGTTATATATATATATATATATACATATATATATATATATATATATATATATAAGATATACATATATACATATATTTGTCTTTATACAACAAATTATTCAAAGAATAGAACACCAACACCACCCACATTCAATAAATTACAGATACCGAAAACTGTGACTCTCAAAAAATGGTCATAATGTATAATCTGTTAAATTATGAATTCTGTGCTAATCTAGAAAATATACAAATTGAATATATATATTTAGCTATATGTTTGTTCCGCATCATCCGATTGGCTGTACTAAATTGGATGAAAATCCTGGTGCCACACAGGTGCTTCAAGTTCAGAGATATTTAATATTTGATGTTTTTGCATAATGCTGAAACTGATCTGCCCAGTCTCTCCATTATCCCACACACTTCTTCCCAATGAGAGGGAAAGCTGTAGTAGTTGGTTCTGCTTTAGAATAGGGACCAATGTTCATCCCTGGTTGCCTTCACTAGTAGGAAAATTCATGTTCTTACTGTCTTTTGCGCCTATATGTTAAAGTTGTGAAAAAAAAACGAACCACCCAGCATTATTCTAGTATCGTTTATCGAAATATTAAACTTGCATGGCAACACTAAATTTCAGGTAGAAATAACGTTTACTTAAATTATTCATATCTAATAATTTCATAAAGAGTCGTATATATTTAGAATTTGTAACTTCAAGCTTTCCATGGCAGTAACTCACCCATTTCTTTCAATATCTATGGAAAACCAAAGTCAAGTTTTGGTAATGCATAGTTTGAAATTTTAATACTATTCTAGACTTTATTTATTTATGAGAAATTATATAGAGAAATTTGTGCTTCTAAATGTTAAAGTGAAATTTTAATTTTATATTTATATCTTGAGAAATATTATAGCTACTGACTTAGAATTTTTTTTTTGTAGTACGAATTATTCTACATTTTCAGCATTTATAATATTTTAAAATAAATTGACCAAAAGATTTTGCATAAATTTCATCTTCATTAGGTTTAAATTCTATAAGTTGCAACACCCCCAAATTTCTCAACAATAATCCATGCAAAAGTTCAATTTTAACAAACCTTGCAAAATTTCAGTTCATTAGAAAAAAATAGTTTTGAAGTTTGCATTAATTTTTCTGTTTCTTTCTTTCTTGTAAAACACTTAGCGTGTGTCCATATATTATTTGAAGTTTAAATATGGAGCTGGAACTGTTCCGGCACTGTTATTTTAAGAAGAAATTAATGAGAGAAAGAATTGTAGAAAATTTTCTTTTAAATAACAACGCGATTTTTGTCATCCATGGTAGATCGTTTGTATAAATGCTTATTTTAGACCACACTACATTTTTCTTATTATTTTAGTATTATGATACTTGGATCAAAATACATTTTTTACAAAAATTTTATTTTATCACTAGTTCTTAGTATTATCGATAAAGAAAACACATATTTGTAACTGTTAAGATCCTGCTTTTAAAGAGAGAAGTAAGTTAAAAATTCTACCACCGACATTTATAAGTACAGAATAACATCCCTCAAAATTTCTTGCTATCTAAATATGGAGAAGTGGCACTAGTCGCGATCGCAAACATCTTCCGATGATCTTCTAATGAAGTAAGAGAGAACAACTCAAAATGATATCTGATATATTTTGACATTGAGAGGGAATTTATTTATGTTTGCTGGCACGACGGTAAATTTTAGAAGTTATATAAATTAAAAAAATATGTGGTAGACACGTCCTTAGAATTTTAGATATATAATCATTTAGTAGATTCTAGTTCCTGAAATTTAGGTATTTGTTTTAATTTCCAACGATGGCAGATTAATTTTTTCTGTTTTTTCCACTGATTATATTCTATCCCCAGCCAAACCGATACTGGCACTGAGAAGGGAGAGTCATTTTGAGCCACTTAATGATTTTGGTTTTTTTATATGTAGGATTTAGTTAGTCCCTCAAGTTCTAATGTCGCCGTGTGAAATTCCTCTGGTCGTGTTTAAACTGTTCTTAGTCCCATGCCAGTCTCAATGAAACAGCTGCAAATAAGCTGAATCCTCCGGACTCTGCCACGCCCAAAATGCCTAAAACTTTCAACATCTTGGAAACTATCTGTGATTCTCGATTTGTGTTCTGATGGATGACCTTTTCAGTCTTGTATAAGGTAACACCTGAAACTTGAAGAAGTTGTCTTGTGATTGTTCATGGAAGACAAATGTCGGTTGAAAGTACTGTAATCACTATAT
Source organism: Araneus ventricosus (assembly GCA_013235015.1). Classification (NCBI taxonomy): domain Eukaryota; kingdom Metazoa; phylum Arthropoda; class Arachnida; order Araneae; family Araneidae; genus Araneus; species Araneus ventricosus. Next base: position 10,460 of record BGPR01042230.1, on the reverse strand, counting down.
CTCACCGCGGCTACTTCATGACTAGAAGGAGAGTTGTCCTAGAACTGACCACAGTGGTATGCGGGCACAGTGATTCTGAGTGCCACAAACCATTTATACTGTAGCTACCACATACTATCGGAGAAGTTTCCTTCCTAATAATTGAAACTTCTGTCACCAGGATTCATTGTGTAAATATTCTTTATTTTTCGGACATCTACAACCTATCTTTTAAAATGTGCATTCTTATCGGTAATTGAAAACCTTAATTGCAACCATCTTTACTATAAATGAACAAACAAACTGAACCAATTAAAGTAATTAGCAATATTTGTCACTATCATGGAAAAGCTATCTATTTTCCAGCCTTATAACATACTACAAGAATAAAGTTGACGCTATATCAGACATTTGTAAAAAATATATAATGGTAGTTTTCAATAAAACATCTAGTTTTAGGGAAATACTTTAGTGTTTTATTCTAATAATGATATTATTTATAGTTTGGAAATATTAAATTTTTTAGTCATAATATGATTAATTTTATGTCAGATCAGAAGAAATACTGCAGATCTACAATATTGGCACACAGAAGACTTAATGTATTTAAGAACTGAGAAAGAAAAGGCTAAATACGCGAGATTGTGCATGGGACTTACTTGCAATAACATTGCACATACGAGAACTAAATAACTCCAAACCTAGTTATATTATCTTGGCAGCTTTTCTTTAAAGTTTGAAAACTTAAGGCTTATAGAGCATGCACATTAAATTTTAATCATGAACCCTGAAAATCTTAAGAAAACTTATTCGGTATTGCCCCGAAAATATTCATATAAATGAAATTATCCAGTTAAGGTAGGGCTCAACATGAAAATCGGAAAAGCCTGCCTCTAGAGGTTCATATAGCAAGTTTTGGCTGAGGCTACATGCGCAATATACACAGTCCCACGTTGAGCGGAAACAAGAAAATGTGTTTCTGAGAGGACATATACATGAATTAACGGTGTACTGAAAATAATTATTTCAATTGAATAGTGGCCAACATAGCTTAAAACACAGAGAAAAATAATAGCATACAAAATTCTTCACAACCAGTTAATGCGGGTATCATTAATTAGTTATCGACACGTAAGAAATGATTTCAAATAGGTCGAAGATTAGAGTACTTTCCTGATTTCTTCATTGCAGTATAAATGATTCTCACTATCACTGTCTTTCTGATGTCTCCACTGAGGTGTTTTATAGAGTGTGATCCTAGGAAGGAGAAGTGCAAGGGTTTATGGTCAAACGCAACCCAGTTAAGGGCACATGCAGCAGCATTTTCTCGATTTTCAACGATGTACCAACGTCATTTGAGAGATCCGGATGTGATCCCTGTTCTTCTTGATGAACAAATGTCCCCTAATTTTGAAAATCCTTTGAGACATCATCCCTTGCTAAATTACATTAATTCTAGACACTTATAACAATAACAAAGCAGGAGCTCGTTCATGAAAGTTCACTTAAAATTATCGTTTTATGTTCACATAGAAGGTATCTATTTCATTAACAAAATTATTTAAAATTGATAAATATATATTTCATTATATATATTACTTAGGATCTGAAATGGGTAATTATATTTATATTTAACCTTTGTTTCTGAAAAATAATCTCTTGTAATTGTTATCATTTGCCTCAATACTAGTAGTCATTGAAATAATGTACTGCATTAAAATAGAAAATAATTAATTTTTATATTTTCTATTAATTTAGAAATTTACTTCTTACCATACATTTGCTCTAGAATACCTCGCTACAGGTTTAAATTATTTATTTTTTTCAGCATAATTAAGTACTATGTCATATTACATTAGAAACATTATTTCCTGGTAAAGTTGCTTCTGTCTGTTCAGTGCATTTATTGTATATGCCAAACTATTGCTAATATTTGAAATTTCTAAAAACTTTTTTAGACAATGGAAGGCATCATTTAAATAGAAAACACAAAACATCATATCCAAAATGCTTCTTCCTTGGTTCCGTGCATTTGTTGGAAATACTGAATGTATTCATTCAATTTAAATTTGTGTTTCAGTTTTAGTTTTTGCTGTTCAAAGTGAATGTTTGAGAGAAATGATATCAATCTTTTTTCCGTTTGTTCAAAGCATTTTTTCATGTACCTAACACCCTGCTACAATTTGAAATTTTATTTGATATATATTGACAGTTTAAAGAATTATTTTACTAGGCAAAATAAAAAAGTATATCCATATTTCTTCTTCTTTTCTATGACTTTTGATATACAAATCGGTTTGCTTTTATCAGCTTTTTTGCTTCATGTTTAATATAACCTTTACTACTTAACCTCTATGTTTCTAACCTATCATTTTCAACATTTCATATTATATTAACGTATAGTTTTTGGAATGCAAGTAATATTTTTTTCAGAAAGAGCGTAAATAAATTTTTTTATAATTAACTCACAAAATATTCAAAATTTGTATTAATCTATTGTTTAATTATTAATTAAAATCAAATTAATAAATATTTGATTCCTTAATTTATTTAAAAACTTTTATTTTCAGTTGGGAAACGTAAGAATACTTTTCTATATCTACACACTTCTCTGTAGACAATCTTGCCGATTTAACCAGAATAGTTATTTAGATTACATTATAAAATGTATAAAACAAAAATAGATGCATTAAGAATAAAAATAGCTGAAAATAGGGTCATTTAGAGCGTTTATATAACTGTTTGTGAGGTACAGTCTGAACTCTATTCTGATATCAATTGCATAACACAGTCTGTAGAAAATGGAACTAATCTTTGGCCAATGCTCTGGTGAAAATGCCACATGATTTGTCATGAGAAATTATTTTAAGCAGCATCAAGTGCATAATGTTTTTAATGCATAGGCCTCAGGATTAGTGTCTAAGCCGATTATTTAAAATCCGGATTTTTTTTATAGAAAACATGAACACGTTTTTTTCAAATACAATCAATGACATTTGGACTGTTTATTATATTTCACACCAGCCGCCTTCAGCTACCAGCCCGTTCGCCGGTAATATAAATGCAGTTGAACATCTTATGCATAATTCGATATTCAACATTCCCTTAGAAGAGTCATTTTAAATTGTATTAGGCATTTAACACATGCTCTTTTAGTGGCCTTGTAGCAGTTTTATTCATTGTCTAAATGAACGTCCCTAATGAAGTCAAGTAGCTGCCTATGTCATGTCACATTTAATTGCATCTTTTCGCCATCGACTTCACCACTTTATTCCTCATGAAAAATTTTGATTTCAATATGAAAATGGCGCGACACTTTTTACGTCCAGCAGCATGTTAACTGTATTAAAACATACTGATAAAAAAGTTTAAAAATCTTTCGGCGTTCTTGATGTATTTTATAATATACTAACTACCTTAAAGGACTCTAATTACAGATTTCAGAATAAAATTAATGAAATAAGAAAGAAAGTAAATTCCTTAGCTTTCAACAATGGAAGAAAAACTGCCATTAAATATTGGTTTAAATAATGAATATGGTTTGAATTCCACTGCAACAAAGAAAAGTATGATTGTAATTTATGCCTAAAATTAATTTTAAAAATTATAAACAGTAAATTAATTACATCATTAAGAAGGTAATGAATTAATTTAAATGAAGATATAAAATGTAGAAGAATAAATTTCTTCTTTTTAGAACAATATAAAAAGTTTGTTGAGAACAACTGATTTCATACAGGATGTTCAAAATAAGTTTTGACAAAATTAAGAGGTGTAATGCTGCAGACAAACTGAAAATGCAAATTAACACGGAGCCAAAGGAAGATTAAAAGTTAAAATGGCTGAAATGCGTCTCAAAGTTCGACTTAGAATTAACAATCTAATAAGTGGAGCAAGCATTCATTGGCCACAAAAGGTATAAAATAGATTTTAAATACTGAGTAGAGAGAAAATTATTATAATTTATGTTCAAAGTAGCGTCCAACGGAAATAAACAATTAGGGCATAAAGAAGCAAGTAAAAATGTTTGGCTGACACTTTCCAAGATTTATTTCCCTGGCTTCTGCAACAGCAGACATGATCCTCGTTATCAAATATTCTGGTGTCTCTAATCGTGTCTCCTAAACGAGAGATTTGAAATTGACCACAGAAGAATAAGACTAAGGGATTAAGGTTTGACAAAACTATAGCTAAATCCCTTTCCCTAGACGCATTTTCGCGATATTCATGTACTCAACGTTATTTGCGGTTCCTTTGCCTTTTTTGTTTGTTTTCATAAGCTCTATCTCCCCTCTAATGTTGTCAAATCACATTTGGAATACCTGTATATAGATTATTTAATTCTCTATGATAGTTTTCAACACCATGATAAAGCATCGAGGTTCATAAGTTCGGCGTTAAATTTTTCTTGAAATATTTTATTTCTTGAAAGAAAATTATACGTTTGCACAATTGTTACATTTTATTACTAATATTATAAATTACTTATTACGAAATAATTGAAATTGCATATATTGTTAAAAATTAAGATATCATTTTTGTTAAATCAGGAATCACATTTCCTTAGCTTACATTTGCTTCATGAACATCAAGTTAGAGTTTTTAATTGTCCAGAATAGTTCATTTTTCTCTTAAATATTTATGCAGCACGTAAACGACAAATTTACAGTATGGGTATAGCCTTTACACATTTCATTTCCCCTAAGAGCTAACATTCAAAATTGTTCATAAGCAATCAATATTTTCAAAAACCTTAATGTGATCAGTAAGAGAACGCTATATTACAGTAGAAAAATTATTTCTATAAAGATGTTTCGTTTGCTCAGTTTATTTGCTTAATAGACCAAACTATTCCAATTTCTTGAATTTTTTGATATTTATTGACCACTGAAGGCATCATTTAGAGAGAAAACATGTAGAATTACTTCCATAATTTGGTTCCTTTCTTCTGGTATTTGTTTGACATTCCATTCGGGTTGCTACTATTTGCTGTTTATAAACCATTCAAAGAATGAATTAGCTAGAACAACGAAACTTTATTTATCTAAACTTGTCTCCTTTGTTTGGTGTATTTAATGGATAGACTGTCTCCTTGGTACTATTTTTTAAATTTTATTTGATCTTTATTGACCATTGAAAGTATAATTTAGATAGAAAATACAATGCATTATTTCCGTAATAATTCTTCGTTAGTCCAGTACAATTGTTGAATTCGTCAAACGTATTGATACTATTTGAAATTTTTTTAAATATTTTTGGACCATTCAAAACAGAATTTGGCTAGAAAATTCGAAGTGTTGCTTGCTAAAATTTTTTTCCATTGTTCAATGGATTTGTTATATCTTTCAAACAGTAATATATGTTATTGTTTCAAACGGTTCTATTTACCTATAATATTTTGAGTGTGCAAAGTTTTCTTCAGTACAAAAACAAAAATATTTTCAATTAACACAAAAAAATGAAAAAAATGCATAATTTTTCTGTTTATTATTAACTCAGAATAATATTAATAAATATTTCATTAATCAATTCAATTGAATAATTTATTTTCAGTTAATGATGGCAAGTATTATTCTTCTATACATACACAATTTTTTGTACAAATTCTTGCTAAAATTTCCAGAATAGTTATTTACATTAGACAATTAAAGAAATAACAGAACAGTACGTGAATTTGTACATAAAAGAAACTATAGTAGATTCCTTTTAGAGCCTTTATATATGAAGATGTGGGTTAGAATCTCCCTTCTATTTTGATATCAAGTGCATATTACAGATTGTAGCAAATGGAACCACTCTTAGGTTAATGCACTGGTGATAATTTTGGCGCCACACATAAACAGGCACTTTCTGCCTGTTTATGTGTGGCGCCAAAAAATATTTCCAAGGATGAAACCTATCCTTTTATTTATTTTATATGCCTCATGAATAGCATCTGAACCGATCATTTAAAATACATGTTTTCTAGGTCTATCTTTTATTAAATAGAATAATTGGCTCTTGAGCTATTTATTGTATTTCACACTCTATATTTATTCAAGAGGATCATTTGTAATGGTTTTCTAATTCAAATTCAATGATGATATCCAGTTTGTCCTCTTGATGGTTTTTTTACAAATTGGGCATTATTAATGGGCATTAACGATATTAACTACCATATTGTTTACTGCTTGTCAGGCGCGTTTCACCCTAGCACACCGGTACGAATATTACGCCCGATGGGTGATTAACTTTATAATATATAAATATTCAAGGAGAGCAATATTTTTCTCATAAATTTGACAGTGGGAAAAGCATGAGAATGAAACACTTGATAGAACAATAAATCGGTTTGAAATTAACTGCATTAATATAGAGCATTGAAAAAATTGTGTTTGAAATGAATTTCAAATGTTTATTACAATTGGGGAGAAAGAACGTAGGCTATTTAAATTCCAATCAGTAAAAAGGAAATTACCAGCTCTTTAAGATGATATAAATAATCGTGCAATATATATTTCAGAAGTTATTTGCAAAAAACTGAGAAAAAAACCGCAAATTGTTTTAATTTTTGTTACTTAATTAGATAATTTAAGAAGTAATAATTATTGAAAAATGAAAAAAGCGCAATTGATCTAGAAAATTGAACAAAACTTATCACAGGATATATAATCAATATATTATATTATTAATCCAATTGCGCACAAATTAAACTATTGTGCAATGCATTTAAAGTTAAAAGAGGTATATGCTACGACATAATACCACAAATTAAAAGTCTGCCTTGGAAATAAAAATGTCTGAACAAAACAATATTTTTTACATTAATTTTCACTCTGGCAAATGGACGTCAATGAAGATTTGATTAACAATAATATGGCTTGAATTTAATTTTATAAGAATGTAAAGTTTTGTTAGAAATTGCGTTAAATATAAATTTTTAATCGATAAATACAATTATAGAAAATTCTGTACATCAATGATATAGCATCATTAAAAAATATTTTTGATTAGGCTTCAAAGGGTTTAATTTTCTTTATGTCATTAATATCTTGCGAACTAATTAATTCTGAAATTTGAAAATAGCACAATAGACCTAGAAATTCATCCCAGAATGTCGTGTGCTAATTCCATGTCGCTACCGTGCACCGTCTTTGAGGAATTCGTGTACAGACACATATATTTACAATTAATGGTTTTTAAACTAGTTAGTATATTACATAATAATTATTTACTCAAGAGTAGCAGGATTATTTTCGTTGTCAAAGTTTGCTGAAATTTATAATTTCACCTATATATAAAATTTAATAAAATGAAAATTTTCATGATTCAATATCAACAAAAAGAAACATTCTAGCTATCCCCTAGTTCTGCTAGATATCTGGTGCCCTAGTTAAGGCTGCAAATTTTGATATCTGGTTAAGGTTACAAACATGTTGCAATACAAATTAATTATTATTTTATTGCAATGAAATTTGTTGAAAACACTTACACGCCAGTATGGTAAAATAATCAGCAGTGAAAACAAATTAAACTAAATATTCGAGGCCTAAGGACAATTAGTTTATTAGTAATAAATATTGTGTGTGTCCATCAAAATGATGCAACCTGGTTGCGAGTCCGAGAAAAATTAATTTCAAGATTTCACCGTATTTAAAACAATTTTTTTTAAATGAAAGACTAAAATGGAGAAAGCAATAAATTTAAAAATTCTAATCCTTGTGCCTTAAAAAATGATTGTTTTTAAAAATTTATTTTCTATATAAATTATTATTCTCACTCATATACAGAAGCAAACTGAAAAGAAAAAATATTGAGAAATTTTGTACAAAATATTTTGTACAATAAGTAAAACTTAATACATTTACTCGGTCTTCCTAATATTTTAATGAAAACAAAACTAGAAGTGTAAACAAATATACTACTAGAAAATTCAAACTAACTCAATTGCAACCTCTAAACGCTAAATGAAACCAAAAAGACAAGAAACAGATTTTTATTAAAATGATAAATGAATAAAAATTGTTAATTTGCAAGCGAAGAAAAATTAATTGATAATTATTTATTTCTACAAACACCAGATCCGTGTTGGCCTGTGTTACTTCTCACATCTGACCGAATTAATAACTTTTGTAACAAGTTATTTTTTTAATATTTTTTTAAATTTCAGCTTTTGTTTTTATAATGTGGAAGAATATTATTTCATTTGAAATATTAAATGCATTCTATGGAATCGTCACAAATAATACGATAATAAAATATGTACGATTTTTTTTTAGTTTTTGAAGATAGCATTTTATTTATATTTCTCTTATGTCACGCCGAATTCACTAAAACTTGCCATATGCTGCAAGGCATTTGCGAAGAAAATTTAAAGAATATCTCTTGATTGGTTTGAATTTTTGTAGCATGATAACTATTTATGAATATTCTCTTTGATTTATTTAAATTGTCTTTTATCTTACAGAATTAATAAATGCCACAACATGTTTTTGAAAATAGGTTTATATATTAACTGGAAGTTCTGCTCGTGTATTGCGCTGAATATTAGATATTATTTAATTTGTAAAATTAACTAAATTCTAAAAGAATATTAAAAATATGCCTGATCTTCATTACAGTATTAGAATCAACAGGAGGTAAGTGTTTTATCTATAAGTTTCTCTTTTATCTCCTCTCGTTCACAAAAAACTTCCTCATACTTCGTAGTATTTGTTGGGTGGGAATTATTTGCACTTTAATTTGGATCAAATTCACTTTGATAAAAAAATAATTTGCACTCATAACAAATAAATTGCACGCAAAAAGAAATTATTCCACTACAATTAAATTTATTCAGCATGAAAAAAAATGTTTGAAATTGAACAAATATGATGCACTCAAGAAAAAATATTATAACTTGCATTAATTACTTTCCACTATAAAAGAGATGTTTCTACTTTGAATAAACTAAACACAGCGCAGTTTTTGCAGCCGGCAACATTGCATTGGTTGTTGGAGTGTTGCCAATAGGGGGAATCATCCCTGGTTTTGGGGATTTACCATCTCAGAAGGGAAAAAGTCCGAGAATAAGCCAAAGCCGGAAATTTAATCCGCCAAATTAGCAACAATGGTTAATTTGCTAATATGGCTCTGCGCCGTACATTGCCGTGACTCGTGCGTATGCAGGGTGCGAAGTTGTTTCTAAATAGGGGTGTAGTGCTGGAGCCGGAACACCGTTCTAGTACTTCTTTTTTCCACGAGAAATAAACAAGAAAAATTGTGAAAATGTCCTTAAAACAGCGCGATTTTTGTCACCCAGGTTAGAGCGTCTCGGCATTGCTTATTTTGCAACAATATCACTGTTTTTATACCTCTTTTTTTGTATCTTTTCAAACTGAATTGAGGCCGCGGTGGCCTAGAGTTAAAGTGTCGGCTTCGGAGCAGGAGGCTCCATGTTGGAGACCCGATTCCAATAAAGATCCGTCGTGTAATGGACCTGTTGCACATCATACGTATGCAGCCAAACGTCCTCCCGCTGGTGTGGTGCGGAAGTTTGGAGAGGGGGTGCCAGCTCAGGTGTTGTCCTTGTCATCTGCCAACGGTTCAAAATGACGAAGTCCGTTCCAAAATAGCCTCGTTTTGCTTCAAAAATAGGATATTAATTAAAATAAACTAATGAACTAAAGTCAAAGTAACAGCACTTTTGAAGGTATGAATTTAAATCCATTGTGTTTAGTTTAGTTATATTAACGACCCGTTTTGAAGTAACACGAGGACTACTTTTGGACGGACCTACTAACTTTCAAATGAGGTCAGATGACGAGGACGATACCTGTGAGCTGGCACCCCCTACCCAAACTTTCACACCACACCAGCGGAAGAACCATTTAATTGTGTGAAAGACTAATTCTATAAAATAAATGAAACTGAGTGGAATCTTAAAATTTTATTGGCTGTTGCCAACAGTGTAATAACTAACAGCTTCAAAGCTGTTCTTGGCCTTCCTTCAGACGATTGACGTGCTATTTACATGTAGTAAAAACTATTGATGGCAAACTGCGTGGCATTAAAGACAAAGATGAAAAAAAATTATAATGAATGCCTTCATTTATGCTCTGATGACGATACCTTCAACATAATTAGTGCATTATTTTTAAAGAAATGAAAGGAAAAAAATGATGTGAATATCACAATATTCACAGAATACTCTAAATCGGATAGCTTACGAGAAATCGTTATTGATATATAGGTGCTAGGAATTATTTTCCTATTACCATTAATGGATTAGAGGCAACCAATGCAGTGATAAAAAAAGGAACATACATTTCGTGAACACCTCCCTGTTGGTCAGTTCCTTGTGTTTAAAAATGTGATTGTGAAAAAAAAATTGTCAAATGAGCGTGATCCAGTTAACCCGAATTACAAACCATTTTACATCAAACCATATGTAAAATGGTTTGCATGTCCCCACAAATTTGGACGAAACCAAATCAGTGGGCAAAATGAGAAGTCAAAATTTT
>BGPR01042229.1:0-13338 GCA_013235015.1 Araneus ventricosus | reverse complement strand
GATAACGAATCTCTCGATTGACAATTGGCTTACTCACTGTGTTTGGGTAAGGCGGAAGTCCTACTTTACCGCAAATAAACCAAGCAAAAAACTCGTCAATTGGAAACATTCACCATCTATATTCGATGCGAAACTGCTTCGTCAAGACAAGCTTGAGGGGAAATGAAGGGTTAACGAATCTCTCGGTTGACAATTGGCTTACTCACTATGTTGGCTTGCCTGCTTCCAGAGTTTCACGGTTAGGCCACTCTTTCTGGATCCAATGTTTCTCTCGAGCTTGGCTGTATTTCATGGCGAGATGGCATAGAATTTTTATGATTGCTTTCTGTTGGCTAAGAAGAATGTTAACGATTTTCAGGTCTGTATAAATATATAGACCAGATATAAAAATTGATGACATAAAATACCATGATTTCCTAAAAATCGTGATATTTTAGGAAATCAATGATCATTTTAATGGCGTTAAGCTTCTCGCAAATGCAGTGATTGACCAATTTGCATCAATTCATATATTACCATTATGCAATAGTACACATTTTAGATTGCACTTACTTTTATCCGGAAATAACAGCCATCAAATGAATGGAATTTCAGGATATGAAAGCCCGTGCCGATTTTTTTCGCCGATGCCATTTGTGTTGACTAGGCAAAATTAGCAGTTAGTTATATGATCTTAGGGTTCTCGCCAAACCATGGGAATTCTGAGTCACTAGAGAAAGCGACTCAGTTACTGCAATTCGTTAGTCGACAGCTCGGATCTTTCGATCATATAACAGAAATAATATCAAAATGCTTAAAAACTAGAGCTTGTTCATATTTAATAACATCACTAAGGAAATTGTTTCAATCAGTTAAAAAATTTCACTCAGAACAACAGAAAATAAATTTGTTCCCCAATGTTATTCAAAAAGAAAGAAGCAAGGTCTTTCAATATATAGATCCATCCCAGATAGCAATTTAATTTTAATTTGCAGCAATCTTGCTCTACAAATCTGCAAGTTTGAAACAAGTTACCGCAAACGAGTTAGTCACCACTCGTAAAACTTGTCACAAGCTTGCCGCGTCAAACTCATTGCAAACTATAGCAAAAACGAAAACAACCTCGGATTCGAACCCCCCGACATCTCGCTTCCTAAACCTGTCGTCCTAACCACTCATTCATCTAGACTATGTTAGAATAATATAGATTGCGCTAATAGATAGTGCATACGATTTATTTTGAACTGTTTTCTTGATTTCATTATTTTTTTAAATTTTGTGTTGAGAATATGTTTTGAAGTCAAAGAGAGAACGCTGATAACTACGTTTTGCTAGTAGAATAAAGTATGAAATTAGGGTTCAAAAGTAGTTACATTTAAAATGGGACAAAATGTAAGTTATTATTTTTCAACAAACATTGACTGTTTATTAGTTTTAATGTTGTTTGTGAACTTTAAAATTTCAACATTAAGGAAAAGGAGATATAGTTTTCTTTAAAGTGCGAGTTCTATAATTAGTAAAAATGTGAAGAATTTTTCTATTTTTTTAAAGTTAGTTTTTTCTACAAATTATCATTGATTTATTGAATTAATAAAAAGAAAGACGTTCTAGGAGATGCTATTAAAAATCGGATGTTTTTTTTCTAAACAGAGACAAAGATTAACTGTAAGTGAGGATGTTCGAAATGGATGCAGTCACGTGGTTTGCGCACGTGTTCTCTGAGCTCAGATGTCAGAACCACGTGGTGTGCTGTAAAAGGATATTAATTATATTTGTTCCAGATTACAAGTCAGTCGAAGTTTGATGTTACTCTCGATCGGCTTGCTTCCAGGCTAGCTGCCGAATTCATCATATTCATGGAATTTTTCAGTCTAATTCTTGGTGCTGATCAGTTGGCTGCTTCCAGGCTGCAGCTGGATTCACGAAATTTACCCGAATTTTTGTAATACATTAATTACGGAATGTTTCTTCTTGTAATTATTATCATGAAGTGTTTATCTTGGAATAACTTTGATTAATAAGTAGAAATGTAATCCTTATCGTTAAGTTTTTTTGTTATCAATAAACTCTTTAAAAGGACAACTTGATTCGGAATTATTCATGGCACCTGGACTCGATTTATTAGTTAATTTTGATTAGACTTTTAGTTCTAGGAAGCAAAACCATAAATTTGCTTAATTCATAAAATTTACAGAGCTGTATCATCTTTGCTGCAAACTTGTTTTGAATTCGTGGTGTGAAATTTGCTATAACAACTTCACAGCAAACTTGTTTTGCAAGTGGGTTGGTCGATTATGCTTTGTTACTTTGCAGGAAGTTTGCTGCAAAGTTGCCACATCAAGTTTGTCATGACAAGCTAATATCAAGAAAAAATCAAACTTGCTGCAAGTGTACTTGCTATCTGGGATATGCATAGTCCAGGATGACACTCATAACTACCGATTAAACCCAACATTGTACGGATAATTTTGTTTCATCTTTTCAGCTCTTTGGTTTTTTAAAAATTATTACTGGCAGTTAATTCACCCTTTTTGAATGAAAACTTATATTTTGTCAACGAATTCATTAGCAGATTTAAATTTTAAACTATTAACTTTTTATCTTTGGAAAATGCAAAGAATCATTTAAAAGAAATGGGGAATGAATAATACATCTTTTAGGTAATGAAGCTATTCTGTATTGGAAATTTCATCACTAAACAAAATGAATGTCCTTCTAAAGTAAAGCAATTTATTTTCCTACTTAAAAATAAATCATAAAAATTTGCTGCTCTTTCCACAATCATAAAAAATAAGCATTCAAAGCAAGATGATCAGAGGTCGATGTTAAATATTCAAACTATATTCGAGAAATCTTAAAATAACAAGTGAATTTCAAAATTTATGAAAACTTTGGTGATTCCTTATCATTAAAAAGTTTGAGAACAGTTTAATGTTCATGGTTGATGCCGTTTGAGAAAGCGATATTTAAAAACGATTTCAAGCAACCTGAGTAAAATAATCCTTTATATTTCTCTGGAAAAGGACAAAAGTTTAAGAATATTCTCAGTCAGGAAAAGAAGCTGGATTTTCAGAATCTGCCTTGATTCACCGTGCAGAAATATGACCCAGAAGATTTTTATTCACTATCATTTCTGCAACATAATGTGATTTACTTAATCGAGCACTGCCATACACATGTGATCATGAAAACCTTATTAACCTTCCAGCGGGCGCGCCTGCGCAAATTTTACGACAAACAGGATTTTTCATACCCTGTTTTCTTATTCTGAGTCAAAACTGTCTGAAAGTCATTGCTATTCCTTCATGCAACCAAACTCTTCATTATTAAGTAGGTTTATCCCGGTTTCAAGGTGTTTTTGTACTGTTTTATGCTTCTGTCGTAAATTATATGTAGTGCGCCCGCTCGTGAAACTTGATAATTTTTTTCACGTCTTAACGTTTCAGTTTGATAATTATGAAACTAGCGCGGATTAGAGTGTTTTAATATTTAATTTTACATTATCAAAGATATCTAATATGTAATAAGCCTGCCAATAATCCACCAAGCCGAAGAATTTTTCTTGAAAAACTTAACGTTTAGTCTTATGAAAAACACGTCACTACTCCATCCCAAAAAATCTGATCTTCGCCATATGCCTTACCATGTTTTTTAAGTTTAAATTGTTTATCACAACCTGAAGAAGCAAGTGAACATCGACCATAATTGAGAAAAAGAGGTCGTGGTTTTTGTTTGAAAGAAAGAACATAGTCTTCAAAATCCATGAAATGAAGTAGGTGCAGTATATAGTGTACTTGTAAGCGTCACTCTCTAGCAAAAGTTAAATGCTTTATATGCAAGGACGAATATTAGAAATTAAGAAGACAGACTTTGTTGTACAATCTTAGTTTGTATTACAATCTTTTATTATATATTGCTTAATACGTTTTTTATAAATTATTATTATTAAATCTCTTTACTTTCTCTGACTTTCGTATAATTTTAGATTTTGCAAATAATATTAAAATTAATTTTCACTCTTGATGAAAAAATTTGCTTTTCTGACGTGTCTCTTATTAGAATTATCAAATAATTTGCAGCTGTTATAGTAAAAATGAAGAAAATTATTGTATCGTAGAAAGTACGACACGTGCCCGCTCGTGTGAAATATTTTAGCCCGCCCGCTGGAAGGTTAAGCCGGCCATTCATCTCAAATCCAAAATGGAAATTTTGGAAAATGGGAGAGAAAAAGCAATCGTCAATGTCGAAAACCTATGAAAATTAGAATAGTGGCTGGTAGAAGTCGGATTTCCAAACAAGCAAAAATCCGGCAGTTCGTGCTCCAATTTTTTTGAAAGACCCTTCGCGAGGGTAGTCGGTACATCAAAAGCTTGACTGGATCGGGACCCTGCTTAGAGGGTAGCGATTAGCATATTTGAAATCCTCGGAGTGGGGGAAGGAAGGGGAGACCGAAGAGTAGCTGTAGAAAAGGGGAGAGTAGAAGAAGACACCCCCCTTACCGCAAGCGCACTTCGAAACATCAAGTTCCGAGATGAATGGGGGAACGAAGAACTGCTGTATCGAACTTTGGAGCTACAGGTGAATGAAGCGCATGATTTTTCGACTTGAATGGGTGAGGGAAAAAATCAGTGTTGGAACAAATGGAATGGAATTAACAACAGCTGAGTGGCCTACTTTAGAACAAAGTCCTATGTTTGCGCAGCGATATCGTTTGACACGATGAATTCAGCTAGTCTCGAAGCTTTTTGATAACTTTAGTCAAACAACTCTGTCGAAAAAAATTAGAAAAATAGATTTCAACCAATTCTTCAATTTTTAAGTAAAACGGTTCTGCTTTTCAAAATATGAAAGATCGATAAAAAAAAAAAACCCCGAGGAATTAGTAGTAATGATCTCATACTTCGTAATAAAGAGATTATTTTGAGCGACAAAGGAAAACTTTGTGAGGAAAGAAAACTATTTTTGCATAATCTTCAAGATACCTCCGTTACTATTTTTATGCACTACGAGATATTTAAACAACACAAGCGATAAGTTATGTTTTTTAACATAAGTCAGAATAAATGTTAATTTATAGAACAGATAAATGAATTTTTAATAATGAATTGGACCGCAATTTCATTAAAAAAAATATTTATCTTCATGGAATGTTATTTGTTTTGTTATTGATCCTATATATAAAAGAGGTACTCTTCAACTGTTGTCATAATAATGTAATGATATTTCCAATATATTCAAATATTTTTCTGTTTCGGGGAGGATATTGAATGGATTGAAGAAATTCTTTTCAGAAAAAAGTATCAATGATAATATTTTTTTGAATTATTTTTTTAGAATCACAAAAATCTATGAGCAAAATTTAATGGCGATTCAAAAGTTTTTTTCTCTTTTGTAAAGGACATTTATTGAAATGGTAAACAGTATCTTGGACATTCGCATAAGCGAATGTCTTAAAAAAAGTATTTTAAAACTATCTTTTTCCGTTTTATTATGGTAATATCCATGAGAGTCTGTGCAGTAAATCTGTAACTTGCGCAATATCGAAACTTATGAGCATCATGAGTGGATGAAAAGTGAGAGAATTGAATGTTTGAGATTTTTTAAATCAGGAAACTCTGTTTAAACGCTTCAGCATATAACTAACTACTCGTGGGAAAAGAATATAGTAAATCGTCAAACAATGGCAAAGCTTAAAACATCGTATTTTGCCATTAGCAGAATGGGCGACAAAAAAATATTCTCTTCACACCTTATTCGACGCAAATGTTTTATTCATTTGTAATGCTAAGCGAAGGAGGGAGCTGATAGGAGTGGTGAGTAGGGAATGGTGAACGGTTCTCTTCTAATGAATGTGGACTACGTTCTCCCATTGGGGTCTCAGGAAGGGATTTGATTCACATGCCAAAGCGCCCAAAACTTTTTATGGGTGATCCTCTGTATCTCAGTAACTACATATGTTAAAAACATAACTAATGTCTTATTTTAGAGGTAAAGGGTAACAACAGAAGTTACAAAAAAATTGAAAATCGGAATTGCAATTCAGCGACTGTTGAGTCGCAAAGTTGGGCAAAAGTACGCATGAATTGGTGACGCGATCCTCTATATCTCGGTAACTACATATGTTAAAAACATAACTAATGTCTTATTTTAGAGATAAAGGGTAACAACAGAAGTTACAAAAAACATTTACTTAAACTTAAAAACTAACGAGAAACAAAAGAGTCACCCGAGTAAAGTAGTCCTTACTCGTAGTAAGTTGAATACCAGCGGCTGTTTGAAAAGACAGCCTCACGTCATTTTTTTTGCCTTAGTCCAGTCATTAGGTACATTTTAAATCAAATTCTGGAGGAAATGTTTTCTGAGGTGCTGATAGATATAACCAAAGATATAGCTGGTTTAGATATAGCCAGAAAACATGAAAAAAATCAGTTTTTCCCTTATAACTCAAAAACTATCAACTTTTGGTATATTATCATTATATACCAAAATAATAAGCACACAATTTCCTACATCCTAGACCTATACAACTTTTTTCGTTATACTTACCGTTTAGGCATTATAACTAAGCTCTATATTGCTAAGGTCGTAAGACTTAACGATCTTCATTACTTCGTTGCCTTTGGCGTCGATCTTAGGAAAGAACCGGGTTGATATCTTTTATGGAATTCTTACAATGTCACAATTTTATGATTCTTCTTGATGTTTTCATTTCTGGTATACCTTGGCATGCCGCTGATATGACTGACGCAGGTTCTAAAATATCATACTATAATTGTGTACGCTGGAATTCAGAAAAGTTATAGAAAGATGAATATATATAAATTTGCAGAATGTTTTCATTAATTTTAAAGTAATTTATTTATATACATTCGGATATAATTTACATTTAAGTTTGACATGTAGATTCATAAATTATGTTTCAAGGATACTAACCAGATATGAAGAATAAATTTGAAAAATTTTTGATAAAAATTATATTCTTAATTAGTTTAATTAACCCATTCAATATACAGAACTGAAAGAACATCTTATTTGCTGAAAGGTAACACACCGCTTTATATGCTTACTCTTTAAATTGAATCAGTGTACACTTTAGCTTCTTTAAACCCATTAATCTCAGTAGCAACCAGTGAACTTTTTAATACTGAAACAAAAAAATTAGATTTTTATTATTTCCTTCAATTTGGTACATAATATTTTTCGTAAACAGATTCTCTTTAGTTAATTGGGTATACAAATAAATTATTAGTGGGAACAAATCAAATAATTAGAAATCTTTAAATTACTCTCCTTTTCAAAAATATATAGCATATTTGTGGCTGACCTTATTTCAATAGCATATAAAATCAATATGGTGTGATGGTGCGCAAAACGGAGGTCATTAAAAATGAAACAAGTAACTCTGTGTTCTTAGAAAGAACAACACAGAGATGACTAATTAATTTCTTACTAAAATAACATTTTCATATTTTCTTAATTAACAGATGCTTACTCTAAGAAGCTAATTGCCGATGAAATATAAAAACATTTGCTCTTTTCACATTTATCAGAAAGTACATTTCAATAAAAATAATCTTCACTCTTCTTCCAGTTCGATAACAAATTCTCTCAAATAGGAATGTAATTAATCTTAATAAAATATTTCGTCATCAGTTGTTACAGCAATGATATGAATACAGCCTAGAAATAAAACTTATTGCTTCGTTTTATTTATAGCTAACTAAAAGGAGATTTTTTTAGTTTCATTATTAAATTAAGAATAAATGAAAATAAGGCAAAGTGACGCTCGCATTTCCTAAGCTTTTTATCTCAATGCACTTATTTCAATCAATTTAACATCTGATTTCACTCAACAAAGAATTTCACGTCTAGGATATTCCATCGTTTTTAAGTAAGTTCTTGATAATCAAATATTCTCAATAAAATTTCGTGGCTAAAAACAGATCTCAGACAACTAAAGGAATTAATACAGTATTTTTTGTCCTCGATAGCAGAAATTTACTTAGAACTAAGCGTGATTTGACATCCAATCCCGTACTGTGAATCTGTGTGTCTGAAAGGAAGAAGAGAATTCTTTCCTGTGTTAGGTACATCTCAAGCGCAGAAAATATCTAGTATCATTCGGAATTTTATTACATTTTACAAATAAATAGAGTAAAATTATTTCTGTTACGAAAAGAGATAAGAAAGGTTGAATAGTAACTTTACACAGATTTAAAAAATAACGAAGAAAATCTCAAAGAATAAAAGGTAATTTAAAGCACAGGACAACAAGAAATAACTATCTCATTTGCTTAGAACTAAGTGTGATTTGACATCCAATCCCGTACTGTGAATCTGTGTGGCTGAAAAGAAAAAGAGAATTCTTTTCTGCGTTAGGCACATCTCAAGAGCAGAAAATATCTAGTATTATTCAGAATTTTATTACATTTCACAAATAAATAGAGTATAATTATTTCTGTTACGAAGAGAGATAAGTAAGGGTGAATAACAACTTTACGTAGATTTAAAAAATAACGAAGAAAATCTCACGGAATTAAAGGTAATTTAAAGCACAGGACAGCAAGAAATAACTATCTCGTTTAGATGAAAAAATTATTTATGAGCTACTTATCTATCGCAGAAAGTTTTTAAAATTTCTTTAAGAAACCATAAGATGTCAAAAGAAAATGTAAATGCAAAACAGATGCGGTTGAAACTCAATAAATAATACTGTTTTCACTACAGATGTCCTTGGTAATAAGAGTCCGATATAAATGCGAATCTGTTATGCAAATATTCTCTATCTAGTGTCTAATGCAAATATTCTTCTTTTGACTAAGATGACATAAACAAAAACCCCCATTACCCCTAACGGGACATTCACCAGTGTTCCAATCGACTTTTTTTGGAACATAGGATGCCAAACTCATTCGTCAATGTGAAATCCCGGTGAGATGTAGTATAGATTGAGGGAGAGATTGGATTTACAACGTTGTTGGATTTCCATTCATCCCGTTCGTCCATATAAGTGAAATATGATGCGGGGATTTTCCCCTCCTCACGGGAGATTAGGGAAGGGAAATGTGAGAAATCAGGTGGGGTCACAGTCAGATTGGAGATATCAGGGCGGGGAAGGGAGGGTACTCTCTCTGAAAAGCGAAAATCCCCCGTGTAGAGGAGGGGTTGTGGGGGTGGATTGAAGCAAACGTTAGTGCGTTTTGGAGCCTTCATGAATGACCCATCTAAATGGATCGTCCTCAATGGGTGGAAAACAAAAAGATTGTTGGTCCAAATGGAGAAGTACAACCTTATGGTGAATGTCCAACTTTATGTATATCACCGTTTGGAAGACAAACTAAGAAATGTTGGAACGGCTTCCCTGCTAATGGTTATTTTTCAGCAAATTGCTCTGTAGTCATGATGTCAAATGCTTTATGAGTGTTCATTTAAAATGGCAAAGATTATATTTTCCTTAAAATTAATTTTCGTGGTTACCGAATGTGACATATTTTTTGTATCATAAATTATAGGCTTTTTAACCATTTTATTGTTATTATTTGCTCTGCTCGAGAATATTATATTTGGAAATTTTATCAATCTTGACAGAACATGATGTCTCTTTTTCATGAAGAAATTCTGCGAATTCTCTTGTTCTGTTTAGCTGAAGTATTCTTAAATCTTCGAGCTACAAAAGAATCATGATAGTCAATGATAATGTGCGTATACGAGTAAACAAGTGAGTTTCATTCTGAGAAGTCCTCGGCTGCTACTATGAAGCCATCTAACTAGCATAGTCGAGATCTTGTTTTTGTTATCAACACAACATATATTATCTATTCTCAGAAATTTCCTAGAATACTTTATTTTGAGGATGATGGTTTTTCTCTATTTGGAATCTGAAACCAGGCATAACCACGTAATATCTTTGAGTTCCATAATTGATTTTCCAAGGAACAAAAGTTTTTACTCATGCATATAGTTCCTCCAATCCTCTTAAAAGCCATAAATAAAAAAAAGAATAAAAATGGATTATAAATAAATGACAATTCACTTTATTACTTTATTTTAACTATTTAAATTATAATAATTAATTATATTTAGAATGTTTCAAACGTGTTTTTAGATATATGAGGGAATATAATTAATATCGAAGGAATTTTATAGGTTGTTGCCATGTTTATTTTATTTATGTATGGTGTCTTTATTAAAATATAAAGAGTAAAATCAAATAAAAATGCAGTCAACAATTCAAACAAATTCAAAAAATATTACAATGTTTGGTAAACCTGGAGACTACGGTGCTGGCCTGCTTCTCGCCAATTTTTCTTGGCGCAATTTCATTTGCCGTCGCCAAATACCGTTTTGGATCTGCAATACGCTTTTTATTGCTCGCTTGCGCATGCGTCATTTCAAGTGTGTACCGGGCTAATTTTTGGACTTTAAAAAACATAAGCGGCTTCGCTTTCAGTATAGTGGAATCTTCGTAGCTTCGCTAATTCATTGAGAAACGAAACACACAGAATAATATACACAGTACTGAACCGATATTGAAACCGAAGAATTCCAAACGAAGTTTTATTCAAATTGAAATAAATAGACCAATCATATCGAAAAAATGAAGAAAACAGTCCAATCGAAACTAGGCGCAATATAGCGTGATGGTTAAAACACCGATGAAAAGATCAATTTCCGCGCATGCGCGCATGATACCCGCTAAAACCATTGCGCAACCAAAACAAATGTTCTCTCATCTCCGTTCTTGGCGGCAAAAAGTTGGCGATCCTAAGATAAACGAAGTGGGTGGGCACCGTAGACTCCACATTAACCCAATGTTTTAGTATCGCGCAATATTCCGCTGCATACAAAAAACAAAGAATGACAAAAACATTGCCAAATAAGCATAAAGACAAAGAAATTCAACCTGGAAAAACTGTAGCAAAAGAATAAAGAATCCATTGAAGCATACGTTGTCAAGGGTTAAATGCTTGGCATGGAAAGCTTTTGAAACGTTTGAACTTTCTCAAAAACAATGAAAGAAAATGGAAATTTTTCTGTCAGAAGCTTGAAATTCTTCGGAGGAAGCTTCTTGCAAGCTTCTTCTTCCATTTTCTTTTATTGTTTTTGAAAAAGTTCAAACGTTTCAAAAGTTTTCAGAAAAAAAAGTTGAAATTTTTTTTTGAATCCATGCCGAGCATGTAACCCTTGACAAAATATGCTTGAATGGATTCTTCATTCTTTTGCTACAGTTTTTCCAGGTTGAATTTCTTTGTTTTTATTTAATTATTTATTCAAAGAAAGCACACTACAGAGATGACTCCATTTACAGAGTGCATGATCAAAAACATACAAAAAACACAAGCCACAAAGTGAATTAAAACACAAAAAAGTAACTGCAAAGAAAATAACAGTTCAAAGCTCAAAACCACATTAATTACAAAACTGTAAACACATAAATGTTTTAAAATGAAAATACTCAATTACAAAAGCACCGAAAACACAGTGAGGTTCCAAAAGTTCGTGTTTCAGACCGTCACAATAAAATTATAAAAAAAATCACACAATTTTAAAAAATTTAGAACATTAAATCAAAAAAACCATTAAAAAAGCAAGGGTCAAAAAGTCACACACACACAAACACTAGATCAACGTATAAAAATCTTAATATGTATACTTAAGCTTAAGAAAGGAAAAAGAAATCAGTCTCAGATTTATGCTTATTTGAAATGTTTTTTTGTTAAGATGTGTTTAAAATAATATTGCAAATATTTAAACCTTTAATAAATTATTTTCTTAACTTTTTTTGATAAATACAGCCAATTTAAATTTCAATTTCCGAATACTTTCTTTACCGAAAATAATTCCAATACATGAATTTTCTAATCCTATATAGAGAATATTTGATTTCTCCGAATGTGAACTATTTCTCCGTATTGCGGGAGATTTCGTTTCAAAATTCATATTTAAATTTTTCATTTTAATATGAGATCATCGACATGCTGCATACAAAATAAATTTTAAAAATAAAACTCTCCTATTCCGAAAATCATTTTAAGAAATATATAGGAAATATTAAATATTTTATGGCTGTTAATAAATTTATATCGTTACATTTTTTCTGCATCGTAGGATTTTTTTGCGTTCTTTCATTAATAATTTCTCTAATATCAATATCATTATTTATTGTTTAGAATGATATGCAGTAAATTTTTACAAACATTTTATATTGCAAATGGTTACTAATAAATTTTAAAAAGGTATTAAACTTCAATATCCAGCATTTAATAAATATTTAAAGAAAATTTATTTCATCTGCTTTGGCGAACGATTGATTATATACAAAAGTCGAGAAAATGCACTTGCGATAAAGGGCTTATTCCATAAATGTAAGAACCATAATACAGTTTTTAAAATAATAGTATAAGATAATCCTACCACTTCGTGGAAAAATGAACAGATGTCCATCTAATATTCAAGACAGAAACTGCCTTTCTTTATTGCTGTCTATTCTTTTTATAGTACATAAGAAGTAATGTCGAAGAATTCATTTCATTTTCTTATCTCAAATATTTGACAGTGATTGAATTCCATTGAGGTTCCCGCAACGAATACATTTTGCAAATAGATAAATCTGATATGTAATTTTATGGTCACATGCTTTTTGCTGTAGGAATTTTTAAAGGACAGAGACAAGAAGAAAATTATACATAATAGTAGATGTATTCTTTTGTTATAAATGAAACAATGTTCGCTGTAATTCTACTCTTCTATTGCTTATTTATTTAATAATTTTATTTACAGATTGGTTTGATTATTTTGAGAAACATTTGGATAACTTATGATTTTATACATGTTGCAATAAAGGAAACAAATTACATTTACTTACTAAATAGAAATTAGCAGTAAAAACATATTTTTACTTTTTTGTATGCGTAAAGTACAAGGAAAAACTGAAAGAAAATTTGTCCTCAAGATTTTTTAGGAATCTCCACGCTTTATAACTCTTCATGTCCAACAAAACTATTTCTGTGATTTCTTCCTTTGTCGATTACAGATTTTAGCTTAAATCCATCAACATATTGTTTGCATGTGGGCCTATCTATTTATATGAATGAATATGACCGCTTTGACACATAAGCGCAACAGGCTAGATAGATGAAATTTGTTACTTAATCTGCACACTATGATTGCAAATTGGCATCCAATTTACTCTGAAACGGAAAGATATATTTGAAAAAAATTTATTATGCGACCTTCATACTAAACCTTTTATTCTGTATAAATTTTAGACAAAATCCGTCAATCGGAAGTCTGCTTTTCAGGACTGTTTGTGAGTGCGCGTATAAACATGTTAATACAATGTTAATGTACAGAACTGCA